>KK076538.1:2960-56316 GCA_000587855.1 Mucor irregularis B50
AGTAGCTTTACTGAGGACGGTTCCTGTCAAAGCCGTTTCACCATATGCCTTTTTGGGTTGACCACGTCCAACGTACACACTTTTTTGAACTTGTACAGCAGTTGTAGGGACGACTTCAGGGGCGTGCTCAGAATTAGTGTTAGTGTCATCAGTACCTTAAGAAATTATACGTCTTCTTCCTAATGGGTGATTTTGATTGCATGTTTGAAATTGGTAAGAATCCTATGATTTGTTACTGAATATGATATAAGTGAACAGTTGAATATTCTTTTGCGAGGAAGAGGGGTATTTATCAGAGAAATAATATGAGCACCCGGCTTATTTTCCTAGGGCAAAACAGTCCCATTTAATAAATCTGACTGTGTGCCACGTTTAAAACAATCAAACCATCACTTATCAGCAAACCCGATCTCTTTGACAGAAGTAATCGATAAAATGAGTATTGCAAAGGTGAGATTACCTTTTCAGGTCATGATTTGAGTATTGTCCGGTTTTTTGTGAATAATACCAAAAAATTAGCTGGAGGGTGGTTGGTATCAGCCACCCGAATTTCAGTATTCTTCACTTTTTTTATCCGTTTATGGAAATGTTTTTGACCTTTTCCTCGATTTTTATTGGCGGACACGAAAAATTAATTTCTAAAATGATTTTATTTTACGGCGATACTGAAGTGATTTCACATTCGACATTGCATAGTGTATGCATTTATTTCTCTTTTCTTTGCGTTTTTGTTTCGTATTTACTACTTATATAAATGATAATGCACCCAGTACTGTAAACGTGATGGTATTGCTTTTTTACGCAAGCTTCGCTTCTTTGGCGCTCTTGTCATAAAAACCCTGTCAAAAAATCACATATATTATGTGTAATGGTAGTGCATACGTAGAAACTATCGCTTGCAATTATATATTCTATGTATGTTGCTGAGGATCAAGACGATCATTGCTTTAGAGAATCATTCACATATACATGTACGTATGTATCTTGTTGAGTTGGAAAATTGATCCTCAAAGTAGTTTTAAAGGGGGGGGTGCTTTATCGAAGATGAAGTACTGTAGTAAATAATCTTTGAAATGATTTCAAGTACTACTCACAAGAGCAATGTTATATATTGATTACATAGTCAATTTAAGCTATAGCAGTTTTTTAATTTGGAGCAGCAGCATTTCCAATACCATCCAATCCTGCAGTCAGTAAAGCTAATGGGGACTTGTCGCCATCACCCGTTAAAGGAGTAACTGGGGATGCGCCTAAAGGCAACCTTTCAGATGGGTCTTCAAAAACAATTGAGTTTAAACCTGGGTCTTGAGATAAAAGTTCCTTTATAGAGTTAGGTATAGTATTAGATAAAGGAAGAGACGAAGAAGTCATCGTCATAGCTGCAATTAAACCAAAAAAAAAAGAGAGTAGGACGCATTTTATCGTTTTTTGTTCAAGTGTAGATGTTGAATGAAAAACAAAGAAACGAAGCTGGTTGATTTTTATGTTTGTATTTATACTCCTTGCGATTATTCACAACACTGCTTTGTTCACATGATCATCAAGTTGAAAAGAAGAATTCAAGCTCATTACATATTCACATATTTAGATAATTGGAAATACATCCAGTAAACTGGATATCATTGCCTTTTTGTACAAGCTTCGCTACATATGTACATATAGCGCTCTTTTTATAAAAATATCGCCAAAGAATTACGTGCACATATCACTAGTATTGGCGGTGCATAAAGCTATTGCTTATGCAATTTTATGTGTGTATAGTAATTATTTTACGTAGTTGAAAATCAAGACAGCTATGGCCGTAGAAAGTCACTTATACATGTACATATGTATCTTCTAAAACAGTTGAAAAATCGATCCTAAAAATATCTTATGTACATACATAAATAAAAAAAAGTTATCTTTTATTTATTCAAAATGAAGTATTGCAATTGCGAACTTTGCTACTATTTAGAAGGATGATCTTTTCATGCATGTACTATCCACAAGAGCAATATTAAATGTTCATTGCATGACCAATTTTGCGCGAAGAAGATTTGTAACCAGGAACGCCGTCGGTTCCATTGTCTCCTTCACCCCCGATGCCATTCAAACCTCCAGTCAACGCATATAAGCCTCCGTTTTCAGGATCTTTGGGAGTGTTACCCGCTGACGAGGCAAGTAGGCCGTCAACCAAAGCTTTAAGTAAGTCTTCAGATGATTTTCCAGCAGAGCCTTGAGATAAAATGTCCTCGGTGCCAATAGGTAGACCAAGAGAAGAAGAAGTCATCATTAGAGTTATAGTCAAACCAAGAAAGAAGAGAGTAGGACGCATTCTTTTGTATTTTGTTTGCGAGTGAGTGTTGAATGAAAGACAAAAAATGGAGTTGGACGTATTTTTTATGTTTGCTTTTATACTCATTGTGATTATCCAACAACACTGCTAGAATGTTTACACGCTCATCAAGAGGTAGAAATAGTATGCACGCAAAAGATCGTCGTTTTAAAACTAAGATATTGCAAATCGTATATGATATTTATTCTAATAACCAAGTTGGGGAATAACTTCTTACTAAAATAATGCTCACTAAAATAAAAATGTTTACCCCAAGTATTTTTACCAATGTCATAAATTCCACACTGCAACTTCAGGACTCGAATTACCTCCCTGTACATATGCTGACAAAGTCATTTGTTGATACATACTCAAAGCTAACAGCGGTGTCACTAGGTAGTGGGTGGGCATCCTTATCACCATGATTCTTCCCGAGAAAGAACCTTGAGTTGTTTTGCCGCCAAAAGGGTCCAGAGGCAGCAACGATTAAAATTTAAAAAGAAGAAAGCATGACGCGTTCTTTGTTATGCCCACTTAGGTAGAAGTGTTGAATCTTGTTTCACGTATTTGTCTTTCTAAATTCATATATATCATTTGTTTTACTTTTCTAACTTAAAAGTAAGCTACTACGCATACGTACGTACAAAATAACATAATTATAAAAGAGAAAAGGGAGCTATGATTATTATACGTACAGGTATGGAAAATTGACGGTTTTGTAAAATCAGATATGTGAGCGACTGAAGTTTGCGTATAGTAAAAAGTACGTATGATGCAGGGAAACGAGATACGAACCTTCTAATGTTTCCATTAATTGAAGTTATGTCTAAAGAGATTTTCATATCGCATTGGAATTATGCATTTGTTCTGTTTATGTACTGCAATGTAGTTTAGTTTGTAAATAGGTATATCACAAATTCTTAAATTACGTATGAAATTTGACAAGAACAAAAAATATTGTTACAGACACTAAACTATGTGGCCAAGACTGAGTACAATTTGATAACAGTATGTATCTTTTACCTGATCATCATGGAGTCTGCCCTTTATCTAACAGTTGTGTTTTCTTGTTGGTTTTATATTTTGATGATCAAATCAGCAGCTGTTAAGATAAAAGCCACACAGAGAACGTACGTATATATAGCGTGATGAGAAAGAGGTGCATTACTATTGAGTTTTACAGACTTTCGCATTATGTATGTAGGTATAGTAATAAAGAATAAGCATGATTTATGGGGTCAATTATTTTAGGTATGAGAGAATAAATCCGACATTTAATAAAGTACTTGTATATGTAATTCATAGACAATTACAAACTACGATATGAGAAAATAACAACCTTTTTTTTTCAATTGGTTCCAGAGGCAAATGGTATTATTTCTTTCTATGTAGCGTCTGTTAGAAAAAAAAACAGCTGGTTTTGCGGTGTGTACAATACGTACGAATTTAGGGAGTGGCTGCTTGGGAGCCAGTATCACCGTTGTTACGAGCGGCTTCCATCATTGCTCTGTATTTTGCTTCAAGACTCTCATGTGTCTCTCCCTTCATAATTTGATCGAAATACTCGTCGTGACCGAAAGGCTGGGCAAGAGTAGACGAAGCCATCATTGCAACCACAATCAAAGCAAGAGAGAGAAGAGTTTGACGCATACTGTTGGATGTGTATAGATATTTGAGAAATAAAGAGTACAAAATGTATTTATTTAGGATTACAAACTCTTATAAGTAGTCAAAGTTTACAGGACTGCCATGAATTTTATTTCAGCGTTAAACAAGGGGAAAATGGGAGTAGATACCTGCAGAAGATTGTCGTATTACATGAATATAAAACATATAAGCAAATGAGCAAAAGGAAGTTCATAGTGAATGCTTAATTGGATGCAGGGTGATACATTTATTAAGACCCGCACCTTGGTCTACGTACAATCACCCGCTAGTATATGTAGTAACTTTCATACCTGCAATAGTAGAAAAATAGTCGATGTTTTAAATACACATATTTAGTAGGTTTGTTCGATTCTCATCTATGTTCAAATGTGAACATGATCAAACAGTACAAGTGTCATTAAGAAGAAGAACCGTTGCGTATTAAGAGTAATGAAGTATGGCACTTATGATTAAATCGTCCAAAATTAGAAAGATGTCTCTCCGCAAAAAATAAAAGAAGTACCAATACGGAAAGCATACAGTTCGTTTCAGTACTGCAGCTCATGGGCACATAAGTGACGTCAAATACGTATATGAATTGTAACAGGTATTTGAATAGGTGGGTTGTATATTCAAACGTCTATGACAAAACACAAATATGACCGATAACGAGAAACTCACACCATGTTCAATACGTATGTCAGGGACAATTTTTTATCTTTATTTAATCATTCATATGTAGCTGCTTAGATACCTTATTCGGCAAATCATTGAACATCATAACATAGTATATATTATTGAGAAAAGCTGTGATTTATTAAAAATACTCTGATTTTATGAATAGAGCTTGAAACCAATAGATGATAACATTCTGAGATTAACAGGAGGTTTTAGAATGTGTACGTTTTATCTCCTTCTTTGTGCAAGTACATCAAGTACCTCTAGTTGGGTACACCGAATCCGCTTTCGTGGGGTACTACATCTGATGGTTCGGCACCAGGAAATCCAGCACAGCAAAGTTCCGGGTTCTCGCCTTCAACGTTGTTTTTGCTAGGCACTTTACCTTGTGAAGCTTTTCTATCAGCAACAGTAGATGCGACCATCACAGCGGCAATAAACATAAGAGAGAAGAAAGTAAAACGCATATTGATATGCAGAAGTGTTGGTTTTGAATTTGTATGCGAAGAGGAACAGCAGCAAAAGTATGAAAATGATTATTCTTTTATATGTTCGTATCTGGTAGAATTTCATATATTCGTATACTAGATTAATCCAGTCAAGAAAAGGCTATATATAGGAGAGATTTTCTAATTTTAGGCAATATGTACCGAGTATAATTCAGGTGATTATGCTAGTTAACAATGGTAACAAACACATGTAGACAGGTAAGTGTATATATATACACACGTAATATCGTGTGTCCATAGAAAAAATCCTACATAGATCCCTTTCCTTTCCCCAAAGGAGATTTTCATAGTTTATTATTAAAGTGTATACAAAAATAGAATTGCATTATGTGTGCATGCGGAAAGTAAACATTGGTTTGCGAACATGGCTTAGAAATAACGGCCGAGTATTGAAGAACATTGTATATCGATAAAAATTCGCTGCGGACACTTTTTCGACTGATTGTTCTCTTTTATTTACGTATGTATGAAGGTCTTCATTTGAATATCTATTTCATTGTGCAAGTAGTACATGATGGTAGTAGTTGCACAGCAGATTTCACCTCATGATTTGCTTAAACGACCATACTTTTTACAGTCACTTGTCGGTAGGCAAATCGTTTTATTTGTTTCTATTACATCAACAGTTTAGTAGTTTATATATGAGTACAATTTGCCAAGATTCACCTCTTGAAAATACCACAGAGGTGGTGGCAAATAATGCGATGGTGGTGGTGAACGAAATGTCAATCAGCGGCTTTTTAAATTGAAAGGCGACACCTTAAAAGCAAGAAAAAATATTTTTTTTGTAAGCTCTGACTCCACACAATTCAACACTCATGTCTCAGCAACAACAGCAGCAAAACAACAATGGTTTCCGCCTTAGAAAAGAGCAAATAGTTTCTTCTCTTGTGGAATACTTGGATCCCGAAAGAAGAGACAAATCGCCCAAGGGTTTTATTGATGCACCTATTCTTGATGTTATGCATGTCATTAACAACCATCCCGAGTATTACACTACTAGCAGTTGTTCCGGTCGAGTTGCTATCTATTGTGAAGGTTTAGAAAAAGACGTTGAAAACCCTGATGCTGATCCTAATGCGATTGAAAAGACAACAAAGGGAGGCACTTGGCTTTTTGTCAGTCATGATCCTATTCCTATTCCTTCCTTACCTAATCACGATACTTGGATTGTGGAATTGTTGTTTGGAAAAGAGAGTCATAAAGTGGTTTTTGATACTAAAAGACCTGTAGATATTTTGAGCAAGCAATTGATCTATTTCAAATTTGAGCCTTTGGTAAATGTGGATATGATGTGTGAAGCGTATACATAGTGATTAACATTGAGGAATATCATAGATTCTTCATATAGAAGCATCTTCTCAAGAAACAGCAATGCATTTATTGGGTGTTGCGTATCAAGTTGGATATCAAAACTCTGGCATCACTCCTTCTAAGCGACACATGTTAGCTATTCGTAGTACACACAAAATCGATACACCGGTGGCTTACGTTCAAGACGACAAGATCCATTGTCTTGTTGAGCCTGCTTATTTATTCTTATTACTCACCATGTCAAATCAAAAGTTTGAATTGAATATGGAGCGTTTAAAGGTTTTTGAAGATACCATGAAGCTTGAATTAACAAAGGCTGAAAAGAAACAAAACTGGGAGCCAATGGAAGAACGTAGACAAAGAATGAAGAGAGAAGGTATTGCCAAGAAAGAAGCTTTAAATAAGCAAAAAGTAGAACAAAAGGTTGATTTAGAAGACTTGTTGGAAGATGTTTCCTTGTAATAAATAAAAAGCTGTATGTACATTTTAGTTGATTTCTTGACAGTTGGCTTGTTTGAAAGGCCGCTCTCAGTGAATTATTTACAGGCGAGAATGAAGTGTGTACTAGGGGGTTTTTTTTTTACGATTTTCGCTTTTCTACACACATTCCACCAATGTTGTTTAAACAAGTCATTAAAACCACAGCTCGCTCATATGCCACAGCACCACATCAAAGAAATGCAGCTGGTTTCTACTTTACATATGGTACACCTTTAGTCAAATGTGCAGTCATTGCTTCTGCAACCACCATGGCCTTTCAATTACTGTGGCAACATTTAGAATACCAAGAATACCGTGATGAAGCTGATGCTTATGTGACTAAACTCGAAAACCGTCTCAAGTCTTTAGAAGAACAACAACAACAACAAAAGGAACAATAATAAACAAACTGTATATAATAAACGAAAAATAGCGTTTTTTTTTATGAATTATTTCTTTTATTTCAAAATGAAGTGTTTGTGTGTGTTTGTGTGTGTGCGTGTGTATTTGGGCCCTTAAAGAAAGGTAATTTAAGCCTTGGTAGCACGGACACCCTTAGCTTCACGCTTGGCGTGGACCTTGACGGGTCTTTGAGAAGAGATGATAGCAGAGGCACGAGCAACGGCAGCCTATTTACAAATTTATATATTAACAACTATTTACATTTCTTCTCAAGAAAATTTATAGATTCCACTTACAGCACGGAGATCGGGTCTGTACTTGTTACCACGGGCAATCAAGTTGGCAACAGACTTGGAAGTTTGACGACGGGTCTTGTCAATAACAACAGAGTTGATGGACTTCTTGGGGTTTTGTTGCTTGTTGGCCTTGCGGAGAGTGACACGGACACCACGAGCCTTGTTGGGAAGAACAGAGACAGTCTATTATGAAATAAAAGGTTGAGTTACTCTTGTTCTAATGTAAGAAAAGAAGAAGAAAAATTTTCTTCATATCCTTCCTTCTCTCTCTTTCTCTGTATCTCTTTATCTCCTTCAATTATAACACTAAATTACCTTGTAGTTAGCAAGACCAGAGTACTTGAAGGAGTTCTTGTTCATCAAGTTAGCGGGTTCAGCAGAGAACTGAACGTTTTGACGCTTAACAAGGAAAGAGTTGTTGTTCTTGATAATAGCCCAGACCAAATCGGCACTCATTGTCTATCCATTAAAATGTCATTTAGTGTCATCTTTCATCCTACCCGTATAAGCCACCCACTTACGATATACTAGGGAAAAGAGAAGGATTCACTCACTTGCGAAAAGTAACCACCTCTATTTTTTTTTCATAATCCAAAAATTTTTACAGGCCCGGGCGAGAAGGTGTGACTTGAATTTGGAGTGCTGTGAAGGACTTTACAACTTACTATAAAAGGTAATTTGAAGTAAAAGGGAGAAACTCTTGCAAGTATCCCGAAAAAAAAGATGATGCAACCACCTGATAGAAGATATTCATCTTTAGTGAAGCTCATGTATTTCACTGTTCACTATTCTATTTTAAATGTGAAGAGGTGTAATAAAGACAATCGTGTGGCTCATATCTCGATTAATATGAAGTAAGGCAATATATTTTTTAGTGCATAAATCCTTGTATATCATAATTGTCGCCACCATGTACATCCTGCTTTGTTTGCTGGAACTTGGTGTACCTTGTATATCAGAGACTCCCCTAATTAAAATGATAACCTATTAAAGGCAGAGAACTTTCTACATATCGACAAAATCGACCATTCTCCTATGTCATTGCCCTTTCTAAATCACATTTGATTGTCTTGCAAGTACACCCTATTCTATCTTACTTGTTACAGCATTTTAAAAAGCTGAATGAAATATAGGCAAATCACGTCATTGTCTCCTTAAATGTAAAAGATAAAATAATGTCGTCAATTTCCCCTTCTCTTCCTCTCCTTTATCTTTTTATAAGATCAAATAAAAGGATGAAATACTATAATAGAGGTATGTAAGGTTATTGAAAAGATGATATATATATATATCACAAGTCAAATACTCATTGCATACAAAGCATAAGGTTTTCTGCGGTTCTCTTTATCGTTCTTCTGCGCAAAGTTCTTCTGGGAAGATACGTAATGTATAGAGGTATAGAGGAAGGCGATATAAAAACGACAACAACAAAAATAAACCAGTGAAGACACCAGATTTGATACGGGTACCTCTGAAAGTTATATAACACTCAAGTCTCGTAAGTACATGCAACGGCACACTTGAAGAATCATGCTTCTAACTCAATTTATCAATGCTATAGAGTTTTTACCAATGTACATACATCGCAAAACTTTGAATGTATCTTGCAAAAAGACAACTACGTACTTTTATCAAAGCTTGTGGATAATGAGTCATACTCGTGGAAATTTCAAGTTCTGGTACCATGACAAGCACGATGACTAACTGTGTAGGTACAATTTGGAAAGCTATTAAAAAGTATACCATATGGAGTCTACAAGAATTATATGTATGTGTCTTTTTTCTTCTGCAAGTGCAAGAATTGCATGTCGTCCTTGGGCGAAATCTACGGTAGCTTAGCCTCGTCAAACAAGCCAGTGAGAAAAAGTCACTCCTAGTGCACCCACTTCTAATGTCTCTCCTTATGCGCGGCGGCTACGTCCTGTTGAAAAATGTATATAGTCGTTCGAATACATGTCACTATATCTGTATTGCTCACCACTCATACATGAAATCTTTTGGTAAGACAACTACGTACTTTTATCAAAGCTTGTGGATAATGAGTCATACTCGTGGAAATTTCAAGTTCTGGTACCATGACAAGCACGATGACTAACTGTGTAGGTACAATTTGGAAAGCTATTAAAAAGTATACCATATGGAGTCTACAAGAATTATATGTATGTGTCTTTTTTCTTCTGCAAGTGCAAGAATTGCATGTCGTCCTTGGGCGAAATCTACGGTAGCTTAGCCTCGTCAAACAAGCCAGTGAGAAAAAGTCACTCCTAGTGCACCCACTTCTAATGTCTCTCCTTATGCGCGGCGGCTACGTCCTGTTGAAAAATGTATATAGTCGTTCGAATACATGTCACTATATCTGTATTGCTCACCACTCATACATGAAATCTTTTGGTTTTATTATGAAGTTGTAGTTACTCTATCCGAGTAGGATTACTGACTTATCTGCATGGTGCTCTTCACAGGCGTGAGCTGCATGCAAGTCTCCAGGAATGAAGGTCCATGGCACTTCGCGAGGTTAGTTTGTCCCACTTGGATTCGAGGGTTGCTCTTGTATAAAAAACCGGCTACTGTACACCTCAAGTCAATCCAATATTGTAACAAGTGCAATATGCGGAAGTGCCAGTTGCTCGTAACAGGTTCCCTGAAAATATGGCAGTTCGTCTCGCTTTTCCTCACCAATGAGTTAAACGAATTCCCGCAGCATGTGGCGAAGAATTACGATTTGTGGTATGTATAATGGCGACTTTAAATTTAACATACTGATCTAACTTTTTTCCTTACTCTTACCGGGTATTAGCTCCGCATTTTTCCACTTCAAAAGCCATTTAGAAGTGTCTTCCTTTTACCACACACGTACAAAGACCACGGAGTGTCCGTTCCAGGTTGTCTATTGAGGGTCTGGCTCTGTGGCTGTCGACACTATAGACTCTCTCGCGCCTACCGCTTCTGTCGCGTATTTCGCAATCGTTAAAATGTAATATCTAACTATCAAATAGAGACCAAGTGATTCAATCAGATATCAAAGTCACCTGTTTGCAAATGGGTTATAGAAAAGGTTTGTGTTTATCTGAACACATTTATTTTCTAAGATTAATTGTTATTTTCTTTTCAAAAAAAAAAAAAAATAGAAAGCAAGAGGGACTCTCTTTGGATGGATCTTGGACGGAGGAAGAGACCACAAGAAGGCACCAAGGTCAACTAAAGAACTTGATGACAAGTAGCTACTGGGAAGTTGACCTTTCATCGGCCACTTTTCAAGGGTTTCGGGCTGCAGCCGAAGCTCTATTATCCTCATACCTTTTCCTTTTCTTTTTTATGATGTCGAACCCCAATTGGTGTAAAGGGTGTAATAAGCCGCGATGTCAAGTGTTGGTCAGTGGCGCCAATCTCAGAAATTGGTCCTCGGAAGAGGTTTACCAAGAGGCGAAAAATGTGCCTAATTTGAAGCATGTAGCAAAGGTGCCGTCCTCGAAGTAAGTATTGTAATTCGAACCCAAACTTCATACAATGACTCAATCTTTTTCTTTTTGGTCATAGGCCTTGCTTCGCCCACTTTGAGTCTCATGAAAGTGCTTCGGTCTTCTACTACCCTCATAAGGATGGAGCTTTTCTTTGGGCTCTGGCCAAGGAGCCAACGTCCAAAAATGACGAAATCAGGGCACAATTATACCAAGGTGTTTTCTAATGTATTTTTCAGAAACAAGTGTCATGCCACGACTATCAAATATCTGAGAAAGACCAAGAAGATTCCTCACGACGAAAAGGACACCAAAGTTGATTCGATCTCGTTTAACAGTCAATTGGGTGATATTTTCTCGTGGGAAGACAAGCCCGCTGTGGCCAAAGAGGCGGACGTATAAGCTATCAATAAAATATTTCGATGTTTAACCAATGTGTGCTTATTAAATAAGCTGGGATTTTAGCTATTCTTTTATTCAGACTGAAGAGTATGTATTGCTGATAATTATCGCACAACTTAAGCTCAAAAACCAATAGCAATGGAACCAATACGCAAGTACACTTTTGAATACAGTACTGCAACTGTTAAAATATATAATAGAGAACCAATGCAAGCGATACATAATAGTGTTCTGATTGCAGGATGGATGTTCATAGTCTTAGATTGTTCAATTTTATTTTATCAATGAAGGGGGTGTTTTTTGTGACCGCAACGTAGACAATGAATGATCTGTCTCTTTGACCGAAAAAAAAAAAAAAAAAAATCTTGTGACAACTCTCTCTTTCCCGTTTTTTTTCTTTCTACTTGCTTCTCCAGTAGCTTCGTACTATATCACTCTTTCGTGTTCTCTCCCCGATGAGCTTTGTTTACCATGTTCTGTTCTGTAAGTATAATATCTACAAAATTCTGTAGTGCTGATGTTTACTTTTGTTATTAATAATACCTTTCCGTTCTCTTTGTATGTACATACAGTCGGCTTTCTTGAGACATTGATACTTTGTTGTCCTTTATACATATACTTGCTCCCGTTTGGTTTTCTGCATCCTTTTGTTGTTTCAGTGCACGTTTGAACCTCTGTTACGCACGGCTTTGCGTCTTTGGCAGAGGAGATTCTCTACGCATAAAAGTGATTGCGGTGATGACATCAAATTTCAAAGGTTTGTGCACACAATTGATACCCTTATGAAAACAATCACGTTAAGCTCGAATTTTCGATACAGTACCATGCAGACAACTTTTTTTTGTCAAATGCTACACTTTTTGTGGTCTTTATCGGCTTTTCCCTGAAGCGATTGTCCAAAAAAAAACCTCTCAAGTCTATGGATCTTCTTAAGGTACTCTTCAAAATCCTTTTGGTGATTGTGGTCTTTATTCTCAAAGGTTTGCTGGTGTTGATAGTCTCTTTTGTACGATACGTCTATTTTAATACTGTCTGCATACAAGTGTTTAAGACCTGGTGTGGCAACTCTCTACTGTATGTCATTATGATGGCGTACGTAATCTATCACTCTGATATATCACTGACGTTGTCGAACGATAGAAAATTCTCTTGTATATACAGAGTCTTCTCTTTATTGGTCCTCATACGTACGCCTTTGGTGTTATAAATTCTCTCACGTTCTGTTCAAAACGAGGTACGCGTCTGAAGATGTATAAGCCCAGCACTAGATAGCGTTTCCAGTAAGTATAATCTGCTGTCGAGCAATTCATGAAATCCTTTTCTAATGATTATTTCATTTATACAGAACTTGATGGAAACATCTGCTTACTAATGAAAACACAGCCAAGAATTAGCTGGTGTTTTTGCAACAAGTGGAACGAACTGACTAGTCAAGCCGTGCTCTCAAGGGCGGGTCTGAATAACCAAACAGATTTTACATCTTCTCGTCGAATGCATTAAACCAGTTGGAATCCTTCACATAGTGGAGGGAGAACATCAAAGGTAACCATCTCAACTCTCACTCCTAATTCATTACATTCACATACCGTTCTTTTTTCGCTTGCTACGTGTGATAATTAGTTCTGGCTTGACCCATTTTGTCCCATTTCAACGCATCTGTACTCTATCATAAGCTCAAAAGGTGTCAAATTTTGGAGAACTTGGTGGCGCTATATCCTGCAAAGTATGGAGCGAGTAACGATGACGTATTTTATCAGCAACTCATCATCAATACCACTGCTACCACTGCTGCCCTTGCTACCACTTATGCCTCCCCCGCTGCTATTTCTCATGGTACCTCTGCCTCTGCTGCCAACCTTGCTGCGCTTGATGCTACTTCAAAGTGGTGTTGCTTTTTTTCTGGTGCTTTTTGATCCTGCGAACTCTGTCGTTGTTGACATTAAAGACTCTGTCGCTGCTAATACTGCAGACCCTGTCTCCATCGACACTGTGGATTCTACCACTGTCTACACTGCAAACGCTCTCGCGCTTAACTCTTCTGCAGCGCATGCCGCGCCCGCTGGGTAAATGGAAATGGTATGTGCTTTCTGAACACACTTAGTTTCTACGTAAAACTAATGATTTTTTTTGAAAGAAAAAGTAGAAAGCAAGAGAATTCCGTGGCGTCTGGCTTGCAACATGTCGCCAAAGTGGCTTCATCAATGTAAGTATTATTGTGATTTCAACCCCAAACTTCATACAATGACTCAATCTTTTTCTTTTTGGTCGTAGGTCTTGCTTTGCCCACTTTGGGTCGCACCATAGTGCTTCCGTTTTCTACCACTTGCATGAAGACAGTCCTTTTGCCGTTGCAGGCAATTTGGTGAGGGTTTTCCCCGCCAAAGAGCCTCTCTCGGGAGTCCCGGTAATGTATACCCAGGGTGTTATCTCTGGTTCCCTCTCTCCTTCTCCGGTGCCTTCCACTTCTTCTGCAGCCGCCTCACCCGCCGCAGCTTCTCATGCCGCAGCTTCTTCCGCCGCCACTGCTGGTAGCGCCCGCTGGGTAAATGGAAATGGTATGTGCTTTCTGAACACACTTAGTTTCTACGTAAAACTAATGATTTTTTTGAAAGAAAAAGTAGAAAGCAAGAGAATTCCGTGGCGTCTGGCTTGCAACATGTCGCCAAAGTGGCTTCATCAATGTAAGTATTATTGTGATTTCAACCCCAAACTTCATACAATGACTCAATCTTTTCTTTTGGTCGTAGGTCTTGCTTTGCCCACTTTGGGTCGCACCATAGTGCTTCCGTTTTCTACCACTTGCATGAAGACAGTCCTTTTGCCGTTGCAGGCAATTTGGTGAGGGTTTTCCCCGCCAAAGAGCCTCTCTCGGGAGTCCCGGTAATGTATACCCAGGGTGTTATCTCTGGTTCCCTCTCTCCTTCTCCGGTGCCTTCCACTTCTTCTGCAGCCGCCTCACCCGCCGCAGCTTCTCATGCCGCAGCTTCTTCCGCCGCCACTGCTGGTACTTCTCCAGCCGCCGCTGTTGGTCCTGATGGCGGCACTGCTGCTTCCGACGTTAATGCCCCACACACCGCAAGCACTTCGGTCGCTACTGCTGACAATTTTGCTGGTGCTCTTGAAGCAACTTCTGCTGGTATTTCTGCAGCTTTGTTCCTGCAGACTCTGTCGCCGTCGATACTTCAACCGGCGTTGCCGTCATTGGTGTCTCTGACACAGTCTTTGCCGCCATTCCTGCTGGTACTTCTGCTGCTTCTGGAAGTTCTTCTTCTGCTACTCATAACGGCTCTTCTCCTGCAGCTGACTCTGTAGCTGTCGACACTGTAGACTCTCTCGCGCGTACCGCTTCTGTCGCGCAACCGTTGGTGAATAGAAAAGGCTGGTGTTTATTTGAACACATTGATATTCTAAAACTAATGTTATATATTTTTAAAAAAAAATTAGAAGCAAGAGGGGGGGCACTCTCTTTTGGTGGAAGGAGTGATCCCAAGAAGATGTTAAGGCTAGTAAAAGGAACTTGATGACAAGAAGCTATTGGGAAGCTGACCTTTCATCGGCCACTCTTCAAGGGTTTCGGGCTGCAGCCGAAACTCTATTATCCTCATACCTTTTCCTTTTTTTTTAAATGATGTCAAACCCAAATTGGTGTAAAGGGTGCAATATGCCGCGATGTCAAGTGTTGGTCAGTGGCGCCAACCTCCGAAATTGGACCTCTGAAGAGGTTTTTCAAGAATTAAAGAACGTGGGTGATATAAAGCATGTGGCAAAGGTGCCGTCCTCTAAGTAAGTATTGTAATTTCAACCCCAAACTTCATACAATGACTCAATCTTTTTCTTTTTGGTCATAGATCTTGCTACTGTCATTTTGATTCGAATGAAAACGCATCTGCTTTTTTCAACTCTTATGTTGATAGTCCTTTCCTTGTGGGAGGCGGCTTTGTCAGGGTTTACCCTGCCAAGGAGCCATTATCAGGACTTCCTGTTTCCTACTCGCAAAGAGTAATCGCGGTTTCCCCCTCTCCTTCACCCGCGCCATCATCTCGTGCCACCGCCGCCGTTTCTCCTGACGCTTCTCGTGCCGCCGCAGCCTCACCCGCCGCAGCTTCTCGTGCGGCTGACTCTGAAGCTGTCGACATTGTAGACCCTCTCGAGCGTACCGCTTCTGTCGCGTATTTCGCAACCGTTGGTGAATGGAAAAGGTCAAACAGATTTTACATCTTCTCGTCGAATGCATTAAACCAGTTGGAATCCTTCACATAGTGGAGGGAGAACATCAAAGGTAACCATCTCAACTCTCACTCCTAATTCATTACATTCACATACCGTTCTTTTTTCGCTTGCTACGTGTGATAATTAGTTCTGGCTTGACCCATTTTGTCCCATTTCAACGCATCTGTACTCTATCATAAGCTCAAAAGGTGTCAAATTTTGGAGAACTTGGTGGCGCTATATCCTGCAAAGTATGGAGCGAGTAACGATGACGTATTTTATCAGCAACTCATCATCAATACCACTGCTACCACTGCTGCCCTTGCTACCACTTATGCCTCCCCCGCTGCTATTTCTCATGGTACCTCTGCCTCTGCTGCCAACCTTGCTGCGCTTGATGCTACTTCAAAGTGGTGTTGCTTTTTTTCTGGTGCTTTTTGATCCTGCGAACTCTGTCGTTGTTGACATTAAAGACTCTGTCGCTGCTAATACTGCAGACCCTGTCTCCATCGACACTGTGGATTCTACCACTGTCTACACTGCAAACGCTCTCGCGCTTAACTCTTCTGCAGCGCAACGTACACACTCCAAGGTCATTAAAAGGAGTTTGATGACAAGAAACTTTCGGGAAGTTGACCTTTCATCGACCACTCTTCAAGGGTCTGGGGCTGCAGCCGAAGGTCTATCCTCATACCTTTCTCCCATGAACAAAAACAATAATCCAGAATATTGCAAAGGCTGCAAGAAGCCTCGTAATCAAGTGCTTCTAACTGGCGAGAACTTGCGAGACTTCACTGCCGACGAGGTTTTCGAAAACCTCGTGGACGAAGCTGTCGACTTACGACACATCGCAAAGATCCCTTCCTCGAAGTAAGTATTGCAATTTCAACCCCAAACTTCATACAATGACTCAATCTTTTTCTTTTTGGTCGTAGGTTTTGCTTCGCCCACTTTGGGTCCCACCACAGTGCATCTGTGTTTTATCATATGCATGCAGACAGTCCTTTCGTTTTGGGAGGCAATTTGGTGAGGGTTTTCCCCGCCAAAGAGCCTTTCTCGGGAGTCCCGGTCATCTATACCCAGGGCGTTATCTCTGGTTCCCTATCTCCCTCGCCCGCGCCATCCGCTTCTTCCGCCGCAGCCTCACACGCGGCCGCTGTTATTCCTGCTGCAGCCTCGCCCGCTGCAGCTTCTCATGCCGCAGCCTTACCCGCCGTCGCTACTTCCGCTGCAGACGAACGTTCTGCTGCGGCTTACAAAAGGTATGTGGTCATTTAATTATACGTAATTCTAAAACTAATATTCCTCTTTTTTGCCAAATTTAGGAGAATACTGGATGTCATGGACGAGGAGGTCGCCTCGAAGAAAAAAAAAATCGATCAAATGCAAGAAGAGTTAGAGGCTCTTATGAACGAGAGGGAATACATCATGAGAAATTTAGGTGTTTAAAAATTATTTTTTATTTCATCTAATAAAGTATACACCCCCCTCCCCCTCATCTCTAATAACGTCCATGTTATTGTTAAAATGTATTGTGTGGGTGCGTGTGTGATCCAGACCTTGAACCT
This sequence comes from Mucor irregularis B50, assembly GCA_000587855.1. Classification (NCBI taxonomy): domain Eukaryota; kingdom Fungi; phylum Mucoromycota; class Mucoromycetes; order Mucorales; family Mucoraceae; genus Mucor; species Mucor irregularis. The sequence goes on from KK076538.1 coordinate 20,238, forward strand.
TTAAATCGAATACACAAATGCAATAGCTACTAGAGAAATTAAACAGAAAATTTGTCTGATAGTTTTTAATGAAATTTGGAGACAAATTTAGCCAAATTACTTGAATTTTTTTAATGAAATGATTAAGAGCTCTTTGTTATCATGTATAACTGCTATAAAGGATTCTTCTTTAATGTTTGGTTAGATCTGTGCTTTCACTGTTTGTTGTCAGCTTCGGGTGGCTTATACCTCGCGTGAAATTTTACTATATTTCATGTTTGCGTTGCTAAACTTGAACATAACTGCTCTTGTGAGATAAGTAAGTAGATATAGCATACTTTTGAAGATGATGAAAAACCATCAAATATATCTCCCTCTGTAAGCTGCACTTGACTACCTTTAAGGATCAGTACAATCGCTCATGTCAAAAGTCAGCGGTCGTTTAAAAGTGACTTGTCAAGTACCTCAATTGGGAAGGAAGGGGGTTGGGGGGAAAAGATGCCCTGCCAAATAAAATAAAAAAAAATCCTCTCCTTCACATTTCACTCACCATGGCCACCCGTCAATTCATTTCAGCCATTGCTCGTCAAAGAGTTGTTGTTGCTCAACACGCTTTGAAGCCTTGTCAAAAAGCGCTTTTCACCACCTCTTGCGTTCGTCTTCAACAACAAGCCGAAAAGAAGAACTTGGCTGATTCCTTGTCCAACAAATTCGTAGGTCAAGTGAAACGTCAAGGCAAGAATGCCAAGGCACCTGAACCCACACGCTTTGTACAAATTGACGCTCTTCCCAAACAATGACTCAATCTTTTTCTTTTTGGTCATAGATCTTGCTACTGTCATTTTGATTCGAATGAAAACGCATCTGCTTTTTTCAACTCTTATGTTGATAGTCCTTTCCTTGTGGGAGGCGGCTTTGTCAGGGTTTACCCTGCCAAGGAGCCATTATCAGGACTTCCTGTTTCCTACTCGCAAAGAGTAATCGCGGTTTCCCCCTCTCCTTCATTTCACTCACCATGGCCACCCGTCAATTCATTTCAGCCATTGCTCGTCAAAGAGTTGTTGTTGCTCAACACGCTTTGAAGCCTTGTCAAAAAGCGCTTTTCACCACCTCTTGCGTTCGTCTTCAACAACAAGCCGAAAAGAAGAACTTGGCTGATTCCTTGTCCAACAAATTCGTAGGTCAAGTGAAACGTCAAGGCAAGAATGCCAAGGCACCTGAACCCACACGCTTTGTACAAATTGACGCTCTTCCCAATACAGCCACTTTAGAGGATATCCGTAAATTAGCTAGAGAAGCTTTTGCCCAAGGCGACAAGTCTATTATCGACAGTAAGGAAAAAAAAATGTTTATGCAATAGGTTAGGGTGTATACTGATAGTTGATGGTTGTTAGCTGTCTTTTGTCGTAACCCTGAATTCATTTTCCGTGGACGTTGTGTTGTTTATATGGGCTCTCCTGAAGATGCTCGTCGTTTAGTGGAATACGGTAACAGACGTTCTGTTGGTGGAAATATCATTAAAATGTCCTACGTAAGTGTTATCCCTTCTAATTTAGAGTAGATTGTATGCTAACTTGGTGTATAGACCGGTGGAAATAACTCTGATCCCAGTTCTATCTTAAGTTCTCTTCGCAGTCCTGAATTGACCTCCATTACTGACTCTACAAGCGCTTCTGGTCGTGCCGTCGTTATCTCAGGTCTTCCTTCCAGAACTCAAACTGATCATTTATTAGGTTTATTACGTTCCAGAAACTTTTTCCCTATTGAAGGCGCACCCGACAATGTTTTACCTTTAAAGACCAAGGAACAATCCACAGTATCCAAGTTTTTGGTTAAATTTGATTCTGAATCTGAAGCATGGCGTTGTGTCCGTGCATTCCACAATACCGACTTTTTATTGAAGAATAGAAACGAAAATTACAAACTCTCCGTATCTGTAGCTTATTAGAAGAATATTTATATTCAACAACACTTTTGTACATTATTTATCACCCTCTTCAAGATTAAAATATAATAAAAAAAAAAACGAACAGAATTAATTATTGAATTATTTTTTATTACTGTTGTTGTTTGCGGCAGTCGTGTTGGCCAACGTGTATATTTCATTGAAAGCAGAACCAATGCTTGCCTTAAGCTCTTTGTAACTAATAATCATGCTAGTCTGCTCGTCTCGGGATGTCAGTAGAATCTTTTCCTCTACACCAGCATCCAACTATGATATATAGCAGTGGTTAATACTAGGCACCCGCTTTGTATTTTTACTACATACCTTATTCAAACATGATACCACATGCGCCATATCTACAACAGGAACACCCATTTCATTGACTTGATGAAACATGTAGTCTCTGAATAATTTAATCATATATCGCTCGCCTTGTTCAGACCATTTAGGATCTTTATCGAATTCGGGTCTTTCATCGATGAAGCCCAATTTACTCAATAACCTCACCAATCTACCATTTTCCAACTCTTGCGACAAGCTTGATTCCAATGTATCTGTGTAGCTAAGTAATAGGTATTAGTACACGATGCATACACACACACACAGTTTACTTTTCACTTACTATTGAGCGCTATTGACTTCATGCAACATACGAGGACCCACCAGCCTAAACACCTCATCAATGCCTTTTTGTACTAGAAGGTTTAGATAGTAAAAACAATGCAACATTTTTCAAATCGGGTGAATAAAACCGCGACAAGTACTCGAACGATTGCGGCAGGTTCACTGAAGATTGAATTGAATTGCACGCTAAAGCGACGATAAGTTTTCCAAAAGACAATAGGTCCTCTTGCTGATGCACAATCAGTTGTTGTGAAGCATCGTTGCCATCAAACTGTAACACATCCAGTAATCCAGAGCAGTTGATACGCAGTCTGTTTTTACTTGTCATCAAGATCTTGTTGGGTTCGATGGTACGTGCGGATAGGTCGTTGCTGTGAATGGTCTTTAGCGCTGAAGCCAATTGAGTGATAAAGCTCCATAAGGTGGTTTCGGGCACAGGCATGCCATTGACACCAGCAGCTTTAAGCCTTGCATGAAGCTATTGACTTCATGCAACATACGAGGACCCACCAGCCTAAACACCTCATCAATGCTTTTTGTACTAGAAGGTTTAGATAGTAAAAACAATGCAACATTTTTCAAATCGGGTGAATAAAACCGCGACAAGTACTCGAACGATTGCGGCAGGTTCACTGAAGATTGAATTGAATTGCACGCTAAAGCGACGATAAGTTTTCCAAAAGACAATAGGTCCTCTTGCTGATGCACAATCAGTTGTTGTGAAGCATCGTTGCCATCAAACTGTAACACATCCAGTAATCCAGAGCAGTTGATACGCAGTCTGTTTTTACTTGTCATCAAGATCTTGTTGGGTTCGATGGTACGTGCGGATAGGTCGTTGCTGTGAATGGTCTTTAGCGCTGAAGCCAATTGAGTGATAAAGCTCCATAAGGTGGTTTCGGGCACAGGCATGCCATTGACACCAGCAGCTTGAAACCTTGCATGAAGTAATGCTTGTGCTTGAGGAGTGAAATAAGCCTCGTATAGTGTGATGGCGCAAGGATGATAATCGTATACAAAGACAAGCGCTGCAAGGGATATGTTAGCACTATCACCTATTCACTTTCTCTCCTTGTTACTACTTACATGAGTCACCAAACGCTCTTGTTGTGAAAGCTTCACGTATCGTGACAATATTTGCATGCTTGATTTGCTTCCAGCTCTTGACTACACTCATAGCATGCTCATTGACCAAGCGGAATCCTGGAATAGCACACACATCAATCAACTAACTTCTTATACTGTGCTCTAGTATCACAAGTTTACCTTCAATTCGAATCAGTGTATAGTTTTTACCATTCGTGCGTGATATTGCTTTATACACCCAAGATGAATGACCAAGAATCTTTCCTGGTTTATCGTCTAATAAATACAATGAATGATAAACATGCACTTCCTCCGGTAATCCTGAATCCTTGGCTGACTTGGCTATAATGGATGCTTCATTTCTCTTCAACAATTGCTCTCTCAAGTTATCTGGGATAAAGAAAGATTGAGCCATACGATGATGTGTGGATAAATTTGCGACGTGCGGTAATTTGGGCGGACACACATGATATTGAGGCTGTTAAAGTAGGATCATTAATGGGGGTACGCTGATAGAATATGATTATAACCTTACTGCTTGGTCAAAACTGGGTGTGTTCATGTAGTAATATGGATCTGTTGCTGCTGCATTGGGTTGATATCCATGCATAAAATTTGGCATCTAAAAAGATTATACGTCAACTTTTCCAATTCGCTGGTACAATAGACATACACACTTACGGCTTGAGTCATGCCAAATTGTGAATAGGTCGCTTGTGACGGCACTTGTGCTGGTGCGCTGAATCTATGTGAATCTCTACAAGACAAACATTAGCGGTCAATGTCGTTACAATGTGCACTGCTTTTATAAAATTACATTGGTCTAGGAGAAACTTTATCTACAAAAGAGTGAGTTCACCATATGTACAACATTGATATGATAGACTTTGCTTCTTACCTTGACGTGCGGAGGTGGAGGACTTTGGTATAAACACAGGAGCGTCTGCAGAGACTATAGAGTTGCTGGTGTTTGTGAGTCGTGCACTAAAAACTCCGGTGAGTATAACAACGGATGGTTGCTAAGCAAAAAGTATACGTTACTTGTCTTGTTGTTGTTGCTGTTGCTGTTGCTGTTGCTGTGGCAACACAATTGTTTTATCCTATTTTATATAAACGGTTGGAATATGCGTTGCAATAAGGCTTCGTGTAGGATAATTACTGTTTCGTGGTTGAATTCGCAGCCCTTATCTTCGTATTTACAGAAGCCATGAATAATGACATTGCGACAGAGTCTCTTTAATGTAGACGCACTGACTACAAATGAGCAAAAGTGGTTTGTTTTAGTGTCAAAGTAAAAAAAAAAGACCTTCGTTGGACTTTATATTCAACCTTTTGGTATAGGCTTAGGAGCAGGTGCTGTTTCTTCTTTGCGTTGTTCTGGTGAAATTATTGGGATGCCAGACATGGTTTCATATAATATATAAGAGAAAAGAGAAAGAGAAAGGGTATAAAAAAGCTATGAGAAATTATATTTATTTACTAGTTTTTTTTTTTGTTTTATTTGGATGTCAATGGAAAGCGTCAAATTTACTTGAAGTGTAAGATCTTTTTTTTTCCAGTGATAAACACAAACTTGTACAATTTAAGATCGTTGTGAATCTTTCAGGGAGTTTAAACGTTTCCAATAACTCAAGTTGGATTACGAGAAAATGGTTTAAAGGTTTAAATGGTTGTAACACAAGTTGAAAAAAAAAAGTAAATTATAACCCGCTCAACATGTTGTGTGTGTGTGTGGGTGAGTGAGAGTGGATTTTTTCAAGATCCCCCTTTTTTATTTAATTTTATCTTTTTCAATAAAAAAAAAGTTCCATGGGCAACACCACTTCATCTTCGTCTGTTCATTCAGTGCCTAATGGACCTCATCATCACAATAAAGCGAGATCACTAAGGTCGACAACGACAACAAGCAAAGGCTTGAGAAGGTTTGGATCGAGCGCTACTTTAGCCAAATTATATCATCATCAAAACGTATCTTCTGCCACCATGCCTTCAAAAGCAACTGTATGGAAAAATCAACATGGGGAGCGCATTCTCGATATTGGAAAACCTACAAAGTTTGAGCATGGTATTCATGTAGAATTTGATGATGACAGTGGAAAATTCATGGTAAGCAATCATTTAAAAAAAGTAGATATTTCAAGAGATGTTCACATCCTATCTATATAGGGATTACCCGATGTGTGGCAAGGCAATTTTCCTAGTGATGATATTTTAGATACAAAATATATCCACCCTAGCTTAGTGCCTGTTTCAGAACGTAACGTAAATTACATTTAGTATGTTTGAGAAGCAGAAATATTAAACATAGAATTTATTCATAGTGGATGATATGTCAACATCAACATCAACTACAACAACAGATGGTGGGATTGGCCAACCATTTAATATCAAACATCATATTCATGTTGAAGTAGACCAAGATGGTGTTGGATATAAAGGTTTACCAAAAGAATGGCAAGATAAATTAGGCCCTCTTGTCGCCCAAAAGAAATTACCCCGTAATATGAAAATTGTGGAGAGTCCTGATTCACTATTTGAAAACGAAGATGACAATAAAAGACCCAAGTCAAAGAGAGAATCAAGACAATTACATTTAGCAACAAAGAGAAAGTCAACCATGAAAGGGAATACTTTAAAAGCAGTTCAAGTGATACAAGATCAAGAACGAGGTATGTCTTGAATGTGTATTTATTGTAAAATACAGTTTAATAACAAAATGAAAGAAACAGCAGCTGCAACCACTATTACTACAACCACTAATACTACTGATAATAATAATAATACTACTACTACTACAACAAGTTTGATGTCGATAGGTAAATTAAAAGCAAAGCCAGTGTAACATCAATTGCATACTAAATTATAAATATTCACAAACAGAGGATATTGCGGATAATCCTACGACAGACCCTTCTACCATTTACACCTCGTTCATCTTGATTGCGGAAGGTGAATCGGGTCCTTTATATGCAGCAAAACATATTGGAACAAACAAAGTGGTGAGTATATTCTTGTAGCTTTTACTTGCTTTTGAAAAATACTTACATCTATATTATTGACAGGTGGCAATAAAGAAGATTCACAAGTCCGCTTCTGTAAAGATCAGTAAAATCAGAAACGAGTTGATTACCATGAAGATGAGTAGACACCCTAACGTTGTAGAATACATCACCAGTTATGTCACCAAAGACGAAATATGGGTACGTGTGTGCCTCTTGTACAAATACAACAAAAAATATAGCATGTTTAATTGACTGTTGTGTATTTTAGGTGGTCATGGAGTTTATGGACATGGCATTATCTGATATTTTATCCATTGAACCAGAAGAAGGCACTTGTATTGCAATTGAAGAGAGTATCATTGCTAGAGTTGCTCGTGAAATACTTCGAGCCTTGACACGTATCCATCGATTAAACCGAATTCATCGTGATATTCGTAGTGATAACATTTTACTGAATTTACGAGGTGATGTCAAATTAAGTAAGTGACCTAACTGCACAGAATGCATATGATCTTGTTGTTGTGCTGATCTCCCCCTTTTTCCTCATCTCTCAGCTGACTTTAGTCAATGCGCGCAATTAACCAAGGCACAGCCCAAGCGAAACTCTATTGTTGGAACACCTTATTGGATGGTAAGTTTATTTGTTACACGCTAAAATTGATAATTTACTTATTCACAAACAAACAAATAGGCACCAGAATTAATTAAGGGAAAGGATTATGATACAAAGATTGACATTTGGAGTTTAGGTGTATTAATGTATGAAATGGCGCACAACAACCCACCTTACATTGAACACCCTCCACTTAAGGTAAATAAAGTATTACGGTACATGCATACAAAGATAGAGCACGGGTCGTTAAAAATAAGTTTGTAACATGTGTAGGCGCTTTACTTGATTGCCTCTAATGGGTTACCTCCACTTCAAGAGCCCGAGCGTTGGTCGGACAACTTTAAAGACTTTTTAACATTATGTACTACCATGGATCCAATGAAAAGACCAGACACAAGTGTATTATTAAAGGTACGTACACAGAGTAAACTTTAATAGAAAAAGTCAATTGACACTTTTGAGTATAGCATCCCTTTATTACCACAGCAGTTGGCACACCCGAAGACATGACTGCACTCATAGAAAAAGCTCGTCACATCGAAAGCCTTCAACAATTGGAGGAAGATGAAGATGTGATAGAAAAAGACCTTTCTATTTAAAAAAAAAAGAAAAGAGACAAACACAAACACACAAAATTATTTCTATTTTATACCCTCATTTAAGCTGCTAACACTACTAATAATATTTTATACATAAAAATCATCCACACCACTCCCATTTCTTTTTTATTTAACAAAAGTCATAAAGGTATTTATCAATTTCAAATCGAACCGTAGCCGATACGGATTTGATAAAGTCAAAATTCACATTACATTTATACTTGGCACCATCTAAGCGATCAATCGAAGTGGACCTCACCAACAGTCTCAGCGTAGTTAAACTAGTGATTTGTAATTGAATGTCCACTGTATCTTTCAATTGTCCATCCAAGATACTGTAAAAGATGGCCAACATACGCTCCACGGGAAAGATCTTGGGGCCCAGTAACTGTTGACGCATTTTACCACCTAACTTATCCACACGCGATCCCTTACGCGTACCGCCGCCCTTTTTCTTTTTACGCTCCTCGCTTGCTTTTGCAAAATAACGCACATCGAATCGAGGTGGATTGTAAGAAGCCAAATAGGCAGAAATCAATAAGAACTTGGTGTAGTAAGGAAGTTCGAGTTCAGCTCTACCCACTTTGCTGGTAGAAGAGAGAAACAACCCCACATCCTTATCCTCCAGTGTTGTCAAGTCTTTTGTTTCCTTTGACCATTCCGCACTAGAGACTTCACGTAAATAAAGCTTGTCGGTGGCCGCATTAAAATAAGGTCTAGCGTATGTAAATAATTTGGATTTCTCGTGCACTTGAACAAGGCCTTCCAGTAACTGTTGACGCATTTTACCACCTAACTTATCCACACGCGATCCCTTACGCGTACCGCCGCCCTTTTTCTTTTTACGCTCCTCGCTTGCTTTTGCAAAATAACGCACATCGAATCGAGGTGGATTGTAAGAAGCCAAATAGGCAGAAATCAATAAGAACTTGGTGTAGTAAGGAAGTTCGAGTTCAGCTCTACCCACTTTGCTGGTAGAAGAGAGAAACAACCCCACATCCTTATCCTCCAGTGTTGTCAAGTCTTTTGTTTCCTTTGACCATTCCGCACTAGAGACTTCACGTAAATAAAGCTTGTCGGTGGCCGCATTAAAATAAGGTCTAGCGTATGTAAATAATTTGGATTTCTCGTGCACTTGAACAAGGCCTTCTCGAATGGGTTTTATATACAGAGGGAATAAGAGTGAGGCAGTGTAGCGTAGTTCGTTGATATCTTTACAATTGTGACAAAAGATGTTGTAAATCAAGTCGAGAAATTCTGCGTAAAAGTCTGCATCTAAATAAACCTCTTCCAACATGTTTTTCTCGCTGTCGTTCTCGTCTTTGTCTTCTTCTTCTCCTACTGTTACATGGGAAGGTCGAAAATCAAGTTGTAGGATCTTGATTGTGTCTTCCCGTGTGTATTCAGGGAATCGTATTAAAAAGGGTTCTACACCTCCTCCTTTCACTCGAAACTTTTCAAATACAATATTCGATATGAATATCACACAGATATTAGCAGAGGTCTAGGTGACATGAATAAATGTTAGTATGCATATCTCCAACTTTAATTACTTTTATTTACCAATTCCGATAAGCGCAGTAAAACTGGTAAAACGGTGCCAGGCATATCTCGTAGTCTTTCCGCTCTATCCAATATTAAATACTTGGTTTCTTTATCTTTTTCAAATGTTTGTCGAATACATTTCACGAATTGCTGAATAGTGTCTATCTTTTGACTCGTTTTGAAACCGTTTTTATAGGTGGGTTGGTGACGTACAAGTTGATCAAAGGCATGTTCAAATAAGAGTCGAGGTGTAAAGCACTCGACGCAATTCACATAGCCTCCGTTCTTTTTAAATACTTCTTGAATGACTGTTGTTTTCCCCGTAGAAGGAGGTCCGTACACGAATATACTCTGTGGACTGTAATCGGTGTCATTGGACTGTAGAATAATGAGGTTAGTACATATTGTGGAGAACGTTCAAGCCATAACTTACACCAATCGTCACATTCCCCAGTTGTTCTAACTGTTTCTCTCTGCCTGGGAAACGCTCTTCTAAATGTTTGTACATAAGAGCTTATATTTACGTTTCAAGAATTAAAAGGGACGAGATACAAGCGCGTATGAAAATGAAAAAACAGCGTGAATAATCCCCGACCCGGAAATAGTTTACCAGTCACGTTTGATCGACTCTTTTCCGGACCGCACCTTTAGAAATCGCCCTCACCGCCATCTCAATTTTTTTTTTTGGGTATGTAAACGAAAATAGAGTGCCCAACTGTTTATATCCTCCTCTGTTAACCGTCTCGTAAAGGTAATCATCGACTATTTGGAAACATCCATCCGTTCACATCCCAACTCATCAATCCATTTAGTTTTTACTATGCAAATCTTCGTAAAGACTTTGACTGGCAAGACCATCACTTTGGAGGTCGAAAGGTACATACTTTTTTTATACACACTCTCCATGTTGACACATTGGAGAATGACACACACACACACACAACTACTTTTGATGACACTCTCTATTTACACCTACTTTTTTATTCAATAGCTCCGACACCATTGACAATGTCAAGCAAAAGATTCAAGACAAGGAAGGTAAAGTATCATTAAAGCAAATGTGTGCTGTATTTGGAATGGGGGAAATGAAAAGGACTGTGTGTGTGTACACGACTATCAAAATACACAGCCAGCCAAAAGAGAAAGAGAATGTGGTCAAATGAGCTTGTATACTAATAATCTTTTTCAATAAATAGGTATTCCCCCAGACCAACAACGTCTTATCTTTGCCGGTAAGCAACTCGAAGATGGTCGCTCTTTGTCTGATTACAACATCCAAAAGGAATCCACTCTTCACTTGGTTCTCCGTCTTCGTGGTGGTATCATTGAGCCCTCTCTTAAGGCTTTGGCTTCCAAGTACAACTGTGAGAAGATGATCTGTCGTAAGTGTTATGCTCGTCTCCCTCCTCGTGCCACCAACTGTCGTAAGAGAAAGTGTGGTCACACCAACCAACTCCGTCCCAAGAAGAAGTTAGTGTGTACGTCTCGCTACTTCTACTATGGCTTTTTTGCATTTTGGATTCATGGAGTTTCTGATTCTGTGTTTTCCAGAATTTTTTATTGTTTTAAATAAAATATAAAAAAGGTTAAACTTTACACAATACTTTTGACGCGTATAAAAAAGTCTTTTCTTGTAGTAATTTCTGTGAACGTGTTTATTTACGCGTAGATATCTAGAAGATGGTCGCTCTTTGTCTGATTACAACATCCAAAAGGAATCCACTCTTCACTTGGTTCTCCGTCTTCGTGGTGGTATCATTGAGCCCTCTCTTAAGGCTTTGGCTTCCAAGTACAACTGTGAGAAGATGATCTGTCGTAAGTGTTATGCTCGTCTCCCTCCTCGTGCCACCAACTGTCGTAAGAGAAAGTGTGGTCACACCAACCAACTCCGTCCCAAGAAGAAGTTGAAGTAAACTACTCGCTACTTCTACTATGGCTTTTTTGCATTTTGGATTCATGGAGTTTCTGATTCTGTGTTTTCCAGAATTTTTTATTGTTTTAAATAAAATATAAAAAAGGTTAAACTTTACACAATACTTTTGACGCGTATAAAAAAGTCTTTTCTTGTAGTAATTTCTGTGAACGTGTTTATTTACGCGTAGATATCTATGGTGTGCGTGTACGACATCGTGACCCACCACTGTGTGTGTGTAAGAGGCAGCAGCAACAACAAAAATTACGTAATTGGATAGCATACATGATAATCACCACCACACTTGATAAACAAAAAAAAAAAAGGCTCACATTTAATAATAATGATGATTGTCAAATTAACTGTTTATATAAAAGTGGGAAAAAAAAAAGAAGAAAAAGGGATTTGAAATGAAGTGTAGTTAGTTGTGTGAGTTGACATTTGTTTACAAATCATCATCTTCCTCAGGAAGAGGTTGAGCAGCAGCTTCTGCCATTTCGTTGTTGTATTGTTGCATGAGAGCAGGATCAACTGAAACCTCAGGAGGAGCAAGAGCGGGAGCAGCGACAAAGTCCAAGTTGGGGTTACCAATCAACTTACGAGCTAACCAAAGGAATGGCTTTTCAAAGTTATAGTTGGACTTGGCAGAGATATCGTAGTATTGCAAGTTCTTCTTTCTGTGGAAAGTGATGGTCTTGGCCTTGACCTTACGTTCCTGTAAAATATAAAACAAGTATATATGAGTTATTACTGTCCATACTACTCTAATCTAATCATATATCAGTGTATTTTATCTTACCTTAATATCGACCTTGTTACCGCAAAGAACAATAGGGATGTTCTCACAGACACGGACGAGATCACGATGCCAGTTGGGAACGTTCTTGTAAGTAATTCTAGAGGTGACATCGAACATGATAATAGCACATTGACCACCAATACTAATTATTCACAAAGAAAATAAGTATACGTCATACTAGTCTTTCTCTTACTGTAAACTTACTAATAACCATCACGAAGACCACCGAACTTTTCTTGACCAGCAGTATCCCAAGTGTTGAAGATAATAGCACCAAAGTTAGTGTGGAAAGTAAGAGGATGGACCTCAACACCAAGAGTAGCTAAGTACAATGAGTAATAATTAACACCAGATGGGAATATAAACAAAAACGCGTAAAGTTATACATACCAACATATCTCTTTTCGAATTCACCAGTTAAGTGACGCTTGACGAAAGTAGTCTTACCGGTACCACCATCACCGACTATATGAATAAAAAAAGATGTTTAGAAAATCTGTTTAATGAACTCTCATTTGAAATTTGGAAATTTACCAAGGACAAGCTTGAATGTAGGAGTCTGTTCAGCCATACTAGAGTGGAAAAGTGCGTTTTTTTTAGAACTTCAGAATTCATCTCTTTTAGAAAAATCATCCATCTATCCATCCATCCATCTCGTATCGATCATCGTCTACGTGTGTTGGATGGGTATCGTTACGGATGCTTTACCTTGATATTATTGTATTGAGGAAAAGAGAGGATTTTCAAAAATAGGGCGGTGCTGCAACTAATTGTTTACGTGTTATCATCCCCCCCTAAGCGGCGGCGTGCTGGGCCACATCGCAGCAGTCTGAGTTTATAATTTAAAACGAAACTGGTCCTTATATGGTAAAGATGAAAAAAATATTCGTTCATTTTTGTTAAATCGAACAAGGGTAGCACCACTTTGACTTTACTCTTCTGGTGATGCTCGCTATCTATGATTTATCTAAAACAATAACCACACTCCCGAATAATGAAATACAAGTAGTCTACCTGCTTGCGAATCACAACTAGGATTACACAAAGGGACCAGTGTCTGGTTCTTGGGATGACGAGACCTGAATCATACGGCCCAATTTTATTCAATCATGCATGAGCGCTTGTACCACAACAACAACAATCTATCATGTTCGAAATTCAAACCGAGATCTTGGAGGGTCATGAAATATTTATTCATAAGAAACAATGAACTATAATATTCTATCTAATTATTTATTTATTGACTGCAGACAGAGAGCTTGTTGGAACCACTGAGGTTAGTACAGATGTTCTTGGGAGTCTTGCTGCTCTTGGTGATGGTCAAACCAGAGACAGAGAAACCAGAACAAGGAGCCTTAGTGGAACAGTTGACATTGAAGATAGGATTACCCTTAGAGGAAGCAGATCCGGTAATTCTACTAATGGTAACACCGCTGATAGACAAAGAGGTAGAATCTTCCTTGGTACAGTAAGACATTTGGTTCTTGTCACAGTAGTGAGTGGTGACAATAACTGGGTTATCAGAGTTGATGATTTGGTTGTTATCAAATTTGACCTTGGTGACAGAACCCTTTCCACCAGGCCAGGTCTTGATACGAAGACCGTTTTGACAGTTGGTACAGATACTGTTGATCACATTGATATCACTGACGGTTTCAGTAGCACCACCCTTACCGAGACTGCCAACACTATAAACAAACAATACAGATAAGAGTGAATAATTTGCTTAGAATATACAAAATAAATCAAGTATGTACCTGAAACCATGACCGCCGGTACAGTGGACATTATCAATGGTGACATTTCTAACACCACCGTTGATAGCAGTACAGTCATCGCCAACGAAGAGGTTGGAATCCTTGAAGATAATGTTTTGAGAAGAAGAGATATCCAAAGCATCGGTGTTCTTGGGAAGGTTGCTGTTGGAAGAAACGGTCTTCAAGTAAACATCGTGGAGAACAAGGTTGTTGGCACCAGTAACACCCATATGAGCTCTAGGGGAGTTGAGAATGTTGAAATGACCGAAATCAGAGTTGGTAGCGCCGATTCTAAGGACAGTAGGAGCGGTAGTATCCTTGATATCCCACCTATGAAAAAAGTATTAGAGATGGTGCAACTTGCAAATATGAAATTAAAATCTTACCAGGTTTGACCGTTACCAACGATAGTTCCGCCACCAGAGAAGTTGATGTGGTCACCCTTGATAGAGATATAAGCATTACCGCCCTTGAACTTCTTATCGAAGGCAGGCAAAACAATTTGACCTTGGAAGTTGACAGTGACACCCTTCAAGCCGGTGATAGCAACCATGCTCTTCAAGTAGTAAGTGTTGCCCTTGGGGAAATTAATAGTGCCACCGTTTTGACAATCTTTGAAGGCTTGGGCAATGGTGACCGCGTCATCGCTGCTGCTTTTAGCGACAGTACAAGTCTTGTTAGCGGCTTGAACAGTGGAAGCTAAAGCCAATGAAGCTATTAATGAGAGACCGAAGGAGAGGAATTGGACCATTGCTTTTTAATTATCTAAAGAATGTTGTTGCAGTTGTTGTATTGAAAAAAAAAAAACTGATTTGACAGTGCCTTTATATATCATTTTTCTTGCTGCTTTGCCCAGAGAGTAAATGTATAAATTGTAATAAACAATTCACACTCAGTTTACTCCAAGAGGAGATTAAGGAGATTTTATTTTCCAACTTGTACCACTCTTCAGACCTGCTCGATTGTTAAAAACTTTCATGTCACTTGAATATGCTACACACCACTGTGTCATCTATTACCATCTAATCATTTATAGTAAAATAACAACTGTTGAACATTTCACAGTGACAATAAATTCAATTTGTATTCACTTGTATGTTTGATTGAATTAAATTTGCAATAACGAAGTGGGTACATGATAACAAGTAACGTAAAATACATTCCATTTACTCACAATTTGTCTAGTTATATATTAGATTTGATGTACAACAGGTAGGTGCATGATCTTGACAAGCATTTCTTCTCGCGTCCTACCTAAGTCAAGTAAAAATCAAGCAATTGATTGGAGAACATTGCTCGTTTACTCGTGCATATCATTCTGACAGAAATCCGCGGTTACATCATCAACCCCAGACTTCGGTTGTACACCCTGTTTTATTGCACAACATAGCATATTAATTTACGAAATGAATTTTGTAAGACCCTACTGACTGGAAAATTTAATTTCGGTAATGCTATTTGTCCCAGATAGACTACCATTTACAACCATTATAGCACACCTCACAGAATTATTATGTAAACTATGTATCGAGATCGCATATACCATTTGTCTGTTTTATAGAGTACATTTAGACTACGTATTCTTTGTTTACTTCGAATTCACAATTAAAAGCAATGGATTTTGTAGTATGCATATTACTCTCTCCGATAATTGAAATAGTATTAAAAATTTTCCCTGAAAAGGGATATTCATGTACATTTCATTCTACCTTTCATCCGCGGTCATGTATACCGTTGACGGATTTTTGGTTGCGCTTTACTTCTTAAAATAGACACCGTCACACATTGACTATTACTACCACAAAAGAGGATGGTCGCATATGTACAAATGCATGTTCAGTCTTTCACATGAAGTGTCCAATGGAACTAATAGTATATATGTTTATGTTACACCGGCTATCATAATTGCAAACTTTAAAGATAATAAAATATATTTATAAACGAAGAAAATTTGTTGAAAAGTAGCCTCATAGTATACTTTTCTTCTTAAATTACGAACACCAGTCTTTACTTGGGCGATACATACATACATATGGTTTACATCAACTCGAATACATTGTTTACTACTCTCGCTTTACTGGCCACTGCTATCCTGGCTCAAGGTGCTCCTACTTCGAAAATATGTGTAGTTCGAAAAAGCAAAACAGATGATGCCATTTCTATTACTCAAGCCTTTAAAGATTGCCAAAATGGAGGCACCGTCGTTTTTTCCAAGGGCACTACTTATTATCCTAAATCGTTGATGGACATACGTAACTTGAACAACGTGAATGTTCAATTTTTTGGCAACATGGTCTTACCTGATTACAATACTAAATTTGTCGGCGGCTCCGCTTACTTGGAAATCAGAGGCAGCAATATTTACTTTGATGGTAATTCCAAGGGTACCATCATTGGTTCTGGACAACAATGGTGGGACGCTAAAAACAACCAAGGCCCTATCGTCCTACGTATTACCGCTACTGATTCGGTATTTACTGGCTTCCGCATTCTCGATGCCCCTAATGGACACATGGCTTTAACTGGCTGTGATAATGTAGTTGTCGAGAAAGTCTATATACATAGCGTTTCCAAAACCAAGAACTTTGCTTACAACACAGATGCATGGGGTTGTGCCTGGTCTAAAAACTTGATTTTCCGCGACTCTGTTGTCACTAACGGTGATGATTGCGCTGCCATCAACGGAGGTGTCTCTAATATCACTGTATCGAATGTGAAATGTAATGGCTCTCATGGTTTTTCGGTATGTCATTTTATTATTTTCCTTTTTCTGTGCTTCATACTTATTTTTATGTTATTTCCATGACACCAGATTATTGGTGCACTTGCAACAGATGGAAGGTATCAAACCTTTGACGATATCAATATATTGGATAGCACATGTAACAACTGCTTGAACGGTGTTCAATTGAAAGCTAGCCCTGGTCGCCCAGGAAAAATGGATGGCATAACTTTTAGAAACATTAAACTGAACAACGTAGAGAATCCCATCATTATGACTACCCATTACTTTTGCGATGAGTATCACACTAGTGCTTGCTACAAAAATGACGGTACGGCTATTAAATTTACCAATGTCAAATTTGAAAACATTACTGGGTAGGTTGTACGGAATCGTTAAAACATCAAGGTTATATATTAATACCTGTCAACACATACGTAGATCTACTTCTTGGAAAAATCTTCCAGTCATCAACATTAATTGTGCTCCAAATACCCCTTGTGGAAACGTTAGTATGTCGAACATAAATATTAGAAAAAATAGTTCCACAACGAAAAACGTTTGTATCAATCTCAAGGGGGCAGGCAGAATCCCATATTGCAAGCAGTAGAGTTGCCTCCAACGTACACACTATTAAACTGAACAACGTAGAGAATCCCATCATTATGACTACCCATTACTTTTGCGATGAGTATCACACTAGTGCTTGCTACAAAAATGACGGTACGGCTATTAAATTTACCAATGTCAAATTTGAAAACATTACTGGGTAGGTTGTACGGAATCGTTAAAACATCAAGGTTATATATTAATACCTGTCAACACATACGTAGATCTACTTCTTGGAAAAATCTTCCAGTCATCAACATTAATTGTGCTCCAAATACCCCTTGTGGAAACGTTAGTATGTCGAACATAAATATTAGAAAAAATAGTTCCACAACGAAAAACGTTTGTATCAATCTCAAGGGGGCAGGCAGAATCCCATATTGCAAGCAGTAGAGTTGCCTCCAAATACGAATTTGTACATGCATTCATGTACGTATACGTTAGTACATGTGTTTTTATATATCGTATATGTAAAGCTTTATCATTACGAAATACAAGTTATTGTAACATGAGGAAATGATTTTAGACTTGGTCCCTCTTGCCCATTATAGTTTTAAAATATCTCATTAATTGCGAAAGAAAAAAAAACTCGCTGTATGTAATTGTGTGCATTATGCATATCTGTTTTGTCAGGACTGCGCAAATGATTCACGGATATCAACTTATAGTTTGTTATTCATCAAGGCATCACTTGTTGGTAATTTTCTTTTTACCTTATCAACATTTTTGCTGTTGTGCATTGAGCATTCAATCAAAGTATTCCCTGGACGCAAAAAACCACTATTTACCTACATTTGTGCGTGGTATGATTTTCCTACGTATGTGAAGAATAACTCCAAAACTTTTATTTCTTAGAGTCTTCAACAGAGATGTAGAATAGCTGATTATATGTAATACCTGCATGATTATATCAATGCGACCAAAACAAATGTGCAAAGCCATGTAAAAAAAGGGAGAACGAATCTCGCTTTTGCACAATGTAGTTAGACAAAAGAATAGATAAAGCAACCTTGATCGACATATCCCTGATCATTTCATCGTTGTAAATGCTATCTCCTAAATGTATCTAAGCAGTCTCTTTTGCCTTGCTGAATGATTAAGCATAAACAAATACAAATTATATAAAAACCTTCTTGCTTTTTTTTTGTTTTTATTTCTCACTCGCTGATAATATTTCGAAATGCGGTACACTTTCTTTTCTCTCGGCTTAATTGCAACGGCAATGATGGCTTCGTCTGTTATTGCATCGCCTTTTGTTGGCTTCGGAGGCTCAGGGAAGGCATTTTTACCTGGCGGCTATGTTCCCAGTACGAACAGCCACGCAAGCAAAGGCTCGTCTGGCTCAGGAGGTGCATCAGATATGGTCGACTTGGGAGGAGACGCGTCCGGTGGAAGTGTAGATGAGTCTCACTTTGAGGTAGCTGAATCCAATTCGGAGGGAGAAGTGCCCGCTGAGGGAAGAGAAGTACCTGACGAGGGTGAAGAAGTGCCTGCTGAGGGAGGTGCGCACGTTGATTAAGCTGCACTCACTTTAAATACCAGAACTTGCAAAAGGTGTTGGTCTTAAAATTTCATGTAGGGGAGAATGAAAATTAGTTGCTGTTGTAACTACAAGGGAAAGCCATTTTAAACTGTTAGTCAATCACCATACTTTTACCTATATCAATAAACAACAACTTTTGCCATAATATTTTGATATTGTTGACGAATTCCGAACATTCGTAACTCAAGTTAAAAAAGAAGACCTAAATAACATCCAAGCCTAACGGTGATATGACTTTCTCTAAACACGCTACGCAAAAATTTTGCTTCTAGTGATGTCAGACCTATATTACGTGCATGCTACGCTATAGTTGCGAATTACTTTGAAGTGACCAAGTTATCGACGTATGTAATATACAACAATTTTCTTCGCTTTTTACGTGAAAATAGCTTTCACAACTTTCAAAAATAAATTCGTGCACACCCACGTAGTGATTCATGACAATAGTTGACGAGTTGCTCAAGTAGATTATTGATCCATCATTATAGCAATAAGCACTACTATGTGTCTAGCTTATAATTGCATACTTTTACGCAATAAAACTGTAGAATGATGCTTTCATGAGAATAGTTTATTGATCCTTGTACTATTTGTAAAATGACTTTGTTCATTCTTTTCGCTTCGGGAAGATCGATCCATAGTTCGTTTAAACAAATTATGAGCATGCACATGTGATAACTCATAATATCAACCAATTATCGCTTGAATAGAATATATCGTTACATATTTGAAATGCTTCCAAGCATTTCCTATTCCACACCTCAGATATGTATTCACGTTGTATTGTACTACCGTTGGAGTGAAAGCTTTAGGTGTACTATGGATAACAGCTAGGTTTGAGATCGGTAGTTTTGAATTACCATTCTATGTATTTATAATTGGTTTAATTTATGCGTGGATTTATCGAACGCATATGTCCAATAGTATAATATAAAAGTATGTAGAGGTGATGTACGAAAGATAATAGCGGGCGATAATAGCTTTAATAGATTGACGTTTATTATGTGTAGCTTTACATTGAATAGAGTGATACATTTCAAACACGCTACAAATTTTACCCTTACTTCAGTTGCCACCTCATCTTCTTTTACTGAGTTTCCAGAAGAAGAAAATAAAGTCGCTGAATTGTTGAAGGTGACAAAAATGAAAGTGATGCTGCTACTAGTGCTCTTACTTCTCGTTGCCTATAGACCGTACACTTCGAAACATGCATATTGTGCGAGTGTGTTACTCAATCGATAACTTTACATAGGAGTTCCAGCACACAAATAATTCAAATTTTTGTCTTTAGCAAGTGAACAAGCATTGCAATATAAAAGTGATAAGGACTTCCGCAGGTCTGGTGCATAATAAAAATTACTTTCTACTAGCGAACACCACATTATCACGCAAGAAGGTATGTAGTAAATGTATACAGTAGATCCCTGCATTGAGTTAGGTATTACATGATTCCCCTTTTTCAGGTATTCAATACTATATCCAGAACATTAATCTTCTGTTCGACGTACTCATCCCTTGTTCACGGTGTAAACACAAATTGAATATAAAAGTATCGACATGCATAACAAAAATGCGCGGTACTGTCTTTGCTCTTTGCTTGTTCCAAACTGCAATAAAAGCTTCTTCTTATGTTCTTGGACCTGAAGAAGCTTACAAAGTAATTGAGCAAAACTTTCCTCAATCTGTAGATCGATATTATAGTACTCCAGAGGATATTCTTCCGAAGAAGGTAGCCCCGGTAAGATCATCAGACAGTGAAAATACTGATAAAAACCATGCTATTCCTGGTGGAAAGTGGACGATGCGAGTGGAGCATAAGATCTAGCTGGATAAAAATTTGCTCCCATGTTCGAGCCGCTAAGACTAAGTGTAATAGCAGTAGCTTTTGAGAATTTTTGGTTGTCAATCACAGTAATTCAAATAAACATCCATTAATTTTCACTAATCCATATGCAAAGTTTACTGTATTATAAAAAATTCGCTTTTTCATTTTCATTACAATTTAACTATTCGCCCGAAGACAGGGATCCGCCCGAAAGCGAAGACAAGGATCCGCCCGAAAGCGAAGACAAAGATCCGCCCGAAAGCGAAGACAAAGATCCGCCCGAAAGCGAAGACAAAGATCCGCCCGAAAGCGAAGAAAAGATTCGCCCGAAAGCGAAGAAAAGATTCGCCCGAAAGCGAAAATGTAGGATGAAAGGAGAAAAGAAGGAAAATTTTACTCCTATTTATACTTTAATGAATCAATAGGATTTGAGCATCTAAGCCTCTAAAAGCCATCCCAATTTAGAGAGAGGACTGCGACTTCCTTATTTAAGCCCCCGAAATGACTGCTAAAAATCTGACGCGCAATGCGCATATTTATCTGTACAAAAAAGCTTGGATTATTTCCATATAGACTAATTTTACTCTTTCTTTTACCTTCTTTATTCACTTCCCTGGGAGATCTTTTAATGGGCTTGATGCTTTGGCTCGGTTTAAAAAATTCTTTTGAAGGGGGGCAGGTGCAGATAAAGGTCTGCTAATACTTACTGGAGTTAATTTTTCAGCCTCCGTTTTGGGAGGAAAGCCAAGCCGATAAGCGTTCTATACGGCTCTGCTTGGCCTCCATTTTTGTCCCCACATTTTGGTAAGTAAGGCAGCGCTGTACACTAGGGTTACTCGACGAACGAGAGTGCATCTTTACAAATGGATTGTATCGCACTCCTCTTGTTTGTTTGCTCTGCATGGACCTAATGGGCGGCCACAACTCTTTGTATGGTAAAGTAATCTCATGGCTCTGTACGTGATTGAGACACCCCTCGCGTAGATTCCTAAGGTTACTTGGTGAGCATGAAGTGATTTATACGACCACCAGGCTGTATTTATCATGTCTTGCTTTTTTTGCTCTACAAAGGACCTTGGCTGGATCAGATAAATTCTGTGTATGATTGAGTAATGCCCCGATCGTATCGCACTCCTTGGCCATAGTCTTGCATAAACACCGAATAAGGTGGTGCACGGAGATTGCTTTGTGCATCTGATGATAAATTGTCTATGTGAAGGCTGCCTGATGTGTACGGCTCTGTATTGTTATTATGCTGAGCACTCACTTCTCTATTTTATTATTATCCTTATGGCTGTGCCGTGATTGAAAAGAGCCTCTACAAGTATTAGGTGCAAGGTTGACAGGAAAATTCTTACAATATCTACCAGCAACAATCATGGTGGGATCTTTAATAAGCTTATGCAGCCGAATATCCCTTGTTGTAAGAGTAATAATTAATATAAATACTCTTACTTTCTACTTTGAAATAAAGATCATAATTTTTCTCGACTGATTTTACCGACTTTTTGATGTTTCTATTCTTCATAAGTGTAATTCCCCAAAATGAATTTCTTTCACGAAAATAGTAGAGGTAGGATGGTAGAGATAGAATTGTAGATGAGTTTAGTGTGTCGGCCTTCGTTGTTGTAGATTGAAATAGGTGAAAAACAAGAGCCCAAGAACACTGGTACCGACGAAGCAGCTTCCAAAGAGAGCGAAATATCATCGATCCTGTAACTATTGAACGAGGATATCCACCTTATTCCCCTGAGCTCAACTCTATCAGGCAGTTTTGAAGGATAGTGTCAGAGGAAATTGACTGATGTGGAAGCCTCCTATGGATTATGAAAAGTTTCAGTTGAACATTTGCATAAATCGTTTCCTTAAATGCTTGAATGAAGAACTTTTGTAATTTATTTGACCAAAAGTGGGCAATTTTTCCAAATGGTGGGCTGTGTTTTCAGAATTCGGTGAATTGAGAGTGGAAGCACTGTATATGGATGCATTAATTAATCGGCCAAAAGTTATTATTTCATTTACTTTATGGTATTTTTTGCCCCACATATCCTTTCATGTAAGTATATCACTCAATTGTTCATGAGTTATAGTCGCATGTTGTATTGTATTGTTGAGTTTAAGTTATATGTTTCTGCCGTGTGAGAAGATGGCTTTAATTATAAAACTCCTCAACAGGACGTATGCATATTCACACGTTCTGAGCATGTGCCTTTTACATATTAGTTGCTGCCCGTAGCATGAGTGGTAGAAAGGTTCAACGGCAAACATTCTATTTAAATGCATAGCTTTTTACGGTATGTATATGTTTAAATTTAAAAGAAAATGAATATGCGCTTTCATGCTTCAAAATCTTATGTATAATTGTCATCTTATTGACTCAAGCAGGTGTAAATGAAATAAAATAATCGTGCTCAACAAGTAACAGGCACATCGCTTCGCAATTGATATCTTCCGTATTTTTTTATGCATGCGGTGTTCAGATATGAAATTTTCAAAGAGTTGCACATTTTGTGGAGTAAGTTAAATAAAATGAACTCAAGTCAATTAGAGTAGAGTAGTCAAAATATCAAATTTTGGAAGTTTAGTCGCTTGTAAACGGAAGAGTAGTCTGTAGAACAATGTGCAATAAATTCATTATGGAATATGTAGGGGTGTACAGTATGAACGCAGAGGGTTTTCAAACAATGGATTATGGTGTCACATATTATAGAGCTTTTCTCTCTCTACACTCACCACCGTATGTAAGGAAATTCGTATATTTTTAGAAACTATACGAGCAAAGGCTATTGTACAACTTTTAAAAAATAAAGACGAGATTCCTGTATTCCGCATCTTTGCTGTATCAGGTTAAAAATACACTTATTTCTTGCTTTTGATTGAACATCAAATAAAATTTTTGTTTAACTCTTGGCTATATAAATGATATGTATTTTTAGTAGAAGATTTACATTCTGGCTCCTGCCAAGACACATTTCGTAAATCATAGTCATTGATATGAACTTTCAATCTCTTTGGTTGTGTCTTGGAGATATGTGTACCATCTAGACCGTTCCGTTTGATTTGACTTTAGCACTATTTTTATCTAAAGTTCGTTGTATAAGGAAAAAGTTCCTAATAGGAATGAACACAACCCCATAAGGACAAAATCAAGCCATTATGTGCTTCCAAACATAAGAGGCAAAATTAAATGAGCGCTAATGTTTTTTTCCAGACTATAAAGTGCGCTTGTACCTTGAAGCACTGACGGAATTGTGATCAGATGTAAATATACACACAAATATTTATTTAGATTTCCTTCCTGTACCCTTTTTTATGGCCTATCTTCACAATAGACATTGTATCAGGTGGTAGATAGTCGGAAGAAAAAAGCTTTATTTTTTTCTGAGGGACTTTCTATATTTTTGTTATCGTAAACCATCATTGTCTAGATTTTCGTATATGTTCTTTTTTTTTTAACATTTGAAACGATTGCGTTTTTATTGAATGCAACATTTGCCAAGAAACAAATAGACTTTTTTAATACATGATCTATATTCTTTAGTTTGTCCCATTGTTTGTTATTTTAGCCCCTTTTATACTTTTGTGTGTTCAATTTTCATTTGAAAGTGTAGAAAAAGACCGTACGACAAGGCATGGATTGGAATCCAGACGATTCGGACGATCCTTATTTCTCTGCTTTTTGTGAGTTTGTTTTTGAGCGGAGACAAACAAATGTGTTTCTGTCTACTGTCTATTTGACATTTAGTTCATTCTAGCCCGTTGATTCGATACTTCTTATTTTAGGTCCAGCGGATAATTTCTTTATATGTACATTATCTCTTCGTTAATCCCTAAACATCTATTTCAATATAAATAGGACTTGGACAACAAAAGTTTTTCATTTTATCCCCTTTACAAAACCGTTTTTCTGTACTTTATTATTCTGCATCTCTCAGGAAAATTCTCCTATACCTTTTAAATGCCATTAATCGCTTCAGCAGTGGAAGACCGACGAGTTAGTCGTAAATTAACCGTCAATCTCAACAATCACTCAGTCAATGTTCGTCCTGTCATCAAAGGTAATACAAGGAAATACGCATCCTCCAAACTTAAAAATTAAAGTTTTATTAAAACTTAGGTGCTTTCAAAGAAGCCGCGAACTCATTCACTGAAGCTTATTTAAAGAACACCATCATGGAGTGGTGTGTTCGCGGACTAGAACAAAAGAAACATGAAGAGTTTTTATAACACACTTTTTAAAACCATGATAAATCAAGCATCATTGCAAAGCCGTGATTTTGCCCTTCAAGTGGAAGGATGCAAAGGTGTTCTTACTTGGACTAATAATCCCAATGGCTGCTCTTGGCCCCGTGTACTCAGCACAGCGAAGCTTGCTCGTTTGATCGGATGGACATCAGCTTTACGTGCAGTCACTAAAGTTGGTCCCTCATGCGATAAAATGAAGCGTGCAATTATGGCCGAACACTCGCAATATATCACAATTGGCTATGTCGGTGTCTTACCACATGAACAACATAAAGGTTACGGTACCGCTCTCGTTGAACATGTTCTCGATAAAGCTGATGAAGCTAAACATGCCGTTTATGTCGAGGCACCAGATGCATCTAGTGTTAAATTTTTTGAACAATTTGGTTTCACTGTTCAAGGCACCAAGTTCATTGCCAACCGTGAAGAACTTCCTGTTGCTCTCATGGTGCGCCAACCTATCCAGTCAGGCAGTCCCGAACGTCTTCGTATCAGACCAGGAAGACGTGATTCTGATGACACGCTTTAAAGTTTTTCATTCCTCATCTCCTTAAAAAAACCTCTCGCATTGTACATACTTTAACCATCCTTCTTTCTATACATATTTGCACACATACATACATTCCCTCTCATCTACTTGAAATAAAGTGACATAACCGACTTGATCTAATACTAGCTGATTTTGAATTCGAATGAAATGGCGATCGAATTCTTTTAATCCGTTATGCATCTCATTGAAATGTATTGTAACCGTTTGAAAATTGCCGTGTTCGCTTTATCAAAGAAAGGCAATACGTTTGAGTCTCCATGATCTATTTATATTATGCTAGTTCCATTCTTCCCACAACCAAAATACAGAAAAAGTGTAAATGTATGTAAAATTAGCCTTTGTTATTAAATCATTGACATTCGTTGTGAACAATGTAGAGTGAATTCATGCGAAAAGTGATATCTATTGCTGTTGTCTAAGTATAAAATCTGTAGATGATTCAAAATTATTGTTTTTGCAGTCATTATAGCTACCAATCAAGCTTCTTCTTTTCGGGCGATGCATTGCACTTTTCTGCGACTTCAATAGGACAGGCATTGATTGTGGCCCAGCCACCACCACCCTTTCCTCCTTTTTCTAAAGCAAACTCCCAATAGTGAATAGGGCACATTAAAACGGGACCAATCTCTGGTGGGTAATCGTGTTCGCTCACTTTTCCATGGTAGGAAAGATCGGCTCCTGCGTGCGGACAATATCTATCAGCCGAGAATTGTTTGCCAGTAGATAGTGTTACGATGATACGCTCTTTGTCCTGAGGGTCGACTTCAATTTTACACTCGTCTTCTTCTTCTTCAAATGTGTAGTCAAACTCTTTAGTGGCGGGTGTCTCTTCTTTGTCTTCTTTTACCGGTTCAATGGCAGTATCTTTTACTCTTGATTTTTCGAGTGTTTCTTTTTCGTTAGAGGGAGATTCGTCTTTCTCTGTTTTTTGATTTACTTTAGTTTTGTCAGTTGGAGAATTGTTCTTTGCAGCATCGGTAATGTCGAGATTCTGAAGTGACTCTGTAAGGTCTTTTTTTGGTGGGGAGGGGTCGTTTACTCTTTTATATTTGATTGTAGGCTCAAACATGTTTTTTTTTATGTTTGAGTGTGGGATAGAATAAGTGTAATGTAATAAGCTATGAAAGAAAGTAAAAACTCACGAATGACTAAAAGATTATCTCAGGGTCGATCGGAGATGATACCATCTTATCTCAAATAAATCAAGGCACACAAGCTTTTACTTTTAAAATAATTCAAAAACATAAAACGGCATATTCAACGGTTTACTTGGTCAATTAACCACATATAACAATAACAACTAATTTCATCCATTTATTTTATATACATTGAGAGTAGTAATGAAGTAGTGAGTTCATTTTAAAGCGGGGGGAAATAATCTAGTTAGTGAGGTAGTAAGGGTCTTCTATACGACGATAACAGGCAAGGTACTTATCACCTTGGTTTCTTTCGACCTTTTTACCTTCCTCAGTAGCAGTACGAACATGGAGAACACAAGGATCATTTTCCTACACGCCCAAACTCATTTCAGTCACAACAATTTTTATATATTTTTTCACTTTGCATAAAACTTACACATTCTTCGTCGGTTAACTTTTCGAATAAAGGATGTTCGTCTAAATGCTTTACCATCCATAAATGTAAATCCTTGACATCAGTGATAGTGTAAAGAATACCACCCACACGAAGTGCGTAAGCATATTCAGCCAAAAGTGTAGAACTAGAGGAGCGTTTGTTCAGTCATAGATCAGACGTTACAAAATCAACAGAATACTTACCTAATAATTCTAGCCTTGTGCTTTCTTTGCTTAAAGTGGGGATCAGGGAACAAGAAGAAGACTTTAGAGAGTTGACCCTTCTCGAAAAAGTTGGGTAAAAACTTCATGGCGTTCATACGCATAATGGAAACATTTTGATAATCTCCAGGCTTTTGAACGCGAAGAGCCTTAATTCTTTCATATACATAATCCTCAACCTTGGTACGGATTTCCATACCCAACATTAACTTTTCAGGGAAAAGAGGTGCCAAAGCAATCAAAAGACCACCATAACCACAACCAATATCTGCAAATTCGACCTTCTTTTGCTCCTCACCTTCTTTGGCGGGATAATATTGGGGATAGTGACGAGTCCAATCCATCAACTTGGGCTCAGCAGGACTGGTAAAGGTAATAACTCGTTAATATTGTATTATTAGGTATCCCTTGTCAAATCGACCTACTATTCTAAATGATGATCAGAGAAAGGGTTGGCATGAGCACGTTGACGATAAAAACGTTTCTACAAGGTAAAAGATATATTTTAAAGTGCATTCGCAATTGACCACAGTTATTTGAGTATTTACTCTGGGGAGCTTGGCTTCAACTTCAGACATTGGTGGTATTTAGGAGTAGTCAGTATAAAGAAACGTAAAAACTTATTTTTTGTTTAGACATAAAATCTGGGAGGCTTAGACCATTATGTTAAGCGGTGTGACCGTTTAGCCTTTAATAGGAGGTTGCCTAAAAAGGCATTTCGGACAACCACTCCTTTGACAAGTGAAAAAGTCAAATTTTACCATGTTACCTTGGATAAGATTACATAAGTCATTTTAGTTGTTGCAGTAAAGCAACACGCGTTTATGCAAATTTGACTTTTGATCAACAGTTTTTTTCCCATAGTTGACGTCCCCTTGAAAATTAATAAAGGTTAACTACTGGCTGAGATGGATTTTTAGGTTTTCATGTGATAAATAATCAAATAATAAATAATGCTGGAAAAGATTATATTTTGCATTTCTTTTCTTTTCATAATTCAAGCAACTAAATTTAACCATGACCGCAACTGAAGATACTAGATCCAACCCTTTCGTCGCCACTCCCGTTGAAGGTTTGTATTTAAATTGATCGATTTTGTCGTGGGATTGAAGGCTAAATAAAATACGGTTCAAAGGTGCCGACACCACGATCAGCGCTGAGGATATGTTAAAGTTGTTGGACTCTCTCAAGTTGGACCCTTCAGATACTGAACTTCAAGCTTTAGTGGAAACTGCAAAGAGTGGACAACCTGTTGAACGTGAAACATTGATGAGCATTGTCACAAACTTGTTGGCTGATAGCCAGCACCTTGGTGAGTTGGCTGGGTCTATTGGCGATTTCGAAATCGAGTTCAAATAAGGGTTATTGTTTATACCTTTTTTTTCGCTTTGTGTTTCTTTTCTTGTACATCTTTTTTTTTTTCTCTAAAAATTCCCAGCTATTCTTCTACCATCTTACAATACCTTTTTTCTCGAACAATAATATTCACAATAAATGATGATGGAACTGAACGGCATGTTACATTAACAAAATTACAAACTCGAGCATATTTCAAAACCCGTCCGTACCTAATTTAATATGCTTTTGTGAACTCAGCTACACTACTTCCTTCAAGTGCTGATCCAAGTTGATGATTATCCTTGTTACATACAAGAGTGACATTATTTATTATGGTAATAGCACACACTGTGTTTCATCTTTCACTTGCAATGTATAAATCAAATCACCCGATATAATGATTTAAGAAGAGTATTTGAATACTCGTATTTCGTTTTAAGTCGAATTGTATCTCACAATTCAGCCTGTTTGGTAATTTTAATACGGGTAATAAGTCTCAAAAAGGACAATTTAGAAATCACTTGAACAGGAGAGTATCGTTGACTGGGTCATTGCACCACTCACCTCTAAAAGATTATTCTATGAGTAACGAAACTTACCTTTAAGCTGACTTATGTAATGCAACTATTTCAGTTGAATCGTTATTGGATCGTGAAAACAAACATCAGGTGGCGTCCCTGCAAGGACAGAGATCAGAAAGTGACCCAAAGCTTGAATATAGTCGGATCCCATACAAATTAGCTAAAACCAAGCAACTTGCGTGCTCCAGATATACCATCAAGTATAAAAGCCTTTATAATAAGGGAGTTGCTTGTATTGATGGATCAATTCCAAAGTATGTAGCTTACATATTACATTGGTAGAGAAATTTTTTTCATTAGCGAATGTTAACCTACGTAGCACTCTTCACACATTATTGAGGCTACGAGAAACAGTAATTACACTTCGTCGGCGTGTTTGCCAACAACAGGATTAACTAGCATTCTTTCAAATAAGCAAACGGTGAAGAGAACATCTACGTAATGTGGGAATAGGTCTACTTTGAGAATGGAAAAAGGGATACCATTATCACTCATTTGGAATTTTCATGCAAATAGACGATCGATCACACAGGTATCAGAAAGTACAAAATTATACTTTATGCATATGAACATCGTTACTACTCAAAGCAGTAACCAGCTATACATCCATGGTCAACACAAGTCGATAAACATTTGCACTGCGATTTTGAGCGATAAACTTTCGATATGTCTCATTACATAATGAAAACAGCCGTTTTTCAAACACCACAATAAAATGCCAAGGAGAACGAAATCTAATAAAGGACTGGTCTTTCAAAAGTATGTAACATGTAAGAGATATGCGAACCTAAAACCTGACGGGCCATTATATATACAGTTTCTTAAATATTTTCTGGATATTTTTTGCACTACCTCGTACACGCGCCTATTCGCATCTTTGTATTTGATAAAAAAAATACTCACTTTACTTGCGCAATTGTATCCTTATATGACGCCGTATGTTAAAATTGGGATATACGTTGTCTCCGCTGATGCGCACTGGGAAGGTGGATGGGAAAGTGATTTTCTTCTTTATTGCGCACACGATAGACTTTATATGTAGTGATACGTACGCTGCAGTTACCCACATATGTCATTCTTCACCATACGTGGGTAAGTTGGTTCGAATATCCATTTACGCAGTTAACGCACACTAAAGTCTTGCGTGTGATTCTTTCGACATAGATGCCGTAGCCCAAAGAGCTATTAATGCTCATGCCAACTCGATGTGATTCGTATTGCGTTTTATAACAGTAGCTGAATTCATGTATAGATCAATTCAATATCTGTGTGATGTGCCACCGTCAATAAGAAACGCCGAAACTCCGCTGAATTTGAAATATTTTCTGGATTATTAACTAGTCAACTGGCAGCTTACAAATCATTCTTTTTCCTTTTTGTATAAATAGAGAAACCCTATAGAACCTTTTTCTTCAACTTCTTCCGCACACAAACTTTTATTTACTCTTGATGTCACAAACGATTCGTATCAAGGCAGTCATTGACACTGTTTGCCCATGGTAATGAGTATATCCATTCCACTCACTTTTTTATTTTACTTATTTATGGTAAACGTAGGTGTTTTATTGGCAAGCGCAGAATCGAAAAGGCTATAAAGCAATTTAACACTATTCATCCCGAAGTGAGTTTTCAATTGCAGTGGTTCCCCTATCAATTGGATCCCACTCGCACCGAACCCGCTAATAAGCTTGAGACATACTATAAAAAGTTTGGAGAGGCTCGTTTTAAACAAATGTGCCCTCAAGTCACCTCTGTTGCTAACGCAGAAGGTATTCAACTTAAATTTGGAGGTGTTATCTCCAATACCTTTGACTCTCACCGTCTTATTTGGTGGGCTGGTCAACAAGGAAAGCAAAACGAAGTTGTTGAAAAAGTATTCGAGTTGTATTTCGAGGAAAATCTTGACGTTTCAGATCATGAATTATTGGCAAACGCAGCTGAAAAAGCGGGCTTAAATAAGCAAGAAGCACTTGATTTCATCAACGGTGATAAAGGCGCGGTAGAGGTAAAAGAGTTGTTAAAATCGAACGCTTTTAGCGATATTAATGGTGTACCACATTACACAATCAACGACAAGTAAGTTTTTATTTTCTATATAACGATACATACCTAGTGGATGGTTTTATACTAAGAAATCCAACTTGATATTAGGTATGGCGTATCTGGAGCCCAAGAGCCTGAAACCTTGGTTCGTGTATTTGAACAAATTCTTAAGGCAGAAGCTTCTTCTTTGTAATATATTTCTTATGTACTTTTTTTAATAAATGGTGGTGTATGTACAACCAACCGCAGAT
This sequence comes from Mucor irregularis B50, assembly GCA_000587855.1. Lineage (NCBI taxonomy): Eukaryota > Fungi > Mucoromycota > Mucoromycetes > Mucorales > Mucoraceae > Mucor > Mucor irregularis. The sequence continues at coordinate 51,602 of KK076538.1, forward strand.
CTGTGCTTTGTTTTTTCTTTTGTTCACCCGGATCCAATCAATTCCCTTCACGTCCGCTCGTTTTTTCATTTTCATAACGAAAAGCTCTCTTGTTTTTCGTTTCACCTTTTCTCTTTTTCTTGCTTACTTATCTTTTTTTAAAGAATGTCGCAAGCAGTGTCGACTTTTGCATTCCTTTTTCCAGGAAATGCCATGGTCAATTCGCTTTTGGCAACATCGTATATTTCTATTATTCCCAACCTCCTCTTGTATTTCGTACCTCCCGATATTAAACCTTCCACATTAAATGTCCTGGTGAATTTTGCAGTTGGTAAGTAGAAATTGGTGATGATTACGTGAAGAAGTATCAATTAAAAGCGCGTGTTTTTATTGCCAAAAAGGTAGTTTACTGGGTGATGTCTTTTTGCACTTGCTGCCTCACGCTTTCAGTAGTCATGACCACGATGGACATGACCACAGTGAGAAGATCCATGGCCATGACAGTGAAGAAAAGAAGAGCGTTTTGATTGGCACTGGTATCTTTGCTGGTTTATTCTTATTCTATGCTGTCGATAAAGTAATGAGAGCCTACTTTGGTAAAACTGGACATGATCACGATCATCACCACAACCACAACCAAGATCACCAGATCACTTCGAGTGAAAAGATTGTAGATCAAGTTGCCATCAAAGAAGGATTACGTCAGCGCAAAACTGAAAGTAATAAGAAGAGTGAAAAGGCAGAGAATAAGAAAAGCGACAACCATAAACACGACCACAGTCACCACCATGATACCAACATACGCGCCAGCACCTATCTTAATTTATTAGCTGATTTCACTCACAATCTCACTGACGGCATTGCCATGGCTGCATCGTTTTATGCATCACCTGCTGTCGGTGCCACTACAGCAGTTGCAGTATTCTTCCATGAGATCCCTCACGAAGTCAGTGACTATGCTATTTTATTGAAATCAGGCTTCAGTAAGAAACGTGCCATGATGGCTCAATTCACCACTGCTATTGGAGCATATATTGGCACCTTTATTGGTATTTTTATTGAGGAGATGGCAAAGCGATTAACAGAGAGCAGTGTCAAAGATCACCACCACCACCACCATCATGATCACTCCCACGGATTACTAGGTACAAGTATGACTTGGGGAGATCTCGTTATTCCCGCAACTGCCGGTGGTTTCATTTATATTGCAACCGTTGGTGTTATTCCTGAGCTACTCGAGAGTAAAACTACCAGCAAATTACAGCCTGTGAAAGAACTGCTTGCAATGGTCGTTGGCATGTCTCTTATGGCAGGCATCGCTATGAATGAATCTCATCACCACTAATTTCATGTTTATTCCCCTCCCCCTTTATTTTGTTTACCTACATTTTGATTTTTTGCATGATTAAATAAATACATTGTCCGACTGTTCAAGAGGTCTTTTTCAAATGAATGAATATGTTCAAGCCCATAAAAAAATACTACAAACGAAACTCCATTGTAATGCTCCACGCTTATTCATCGCAGTGGTTGTCTCATTGTAGACAATAACCAGTATTGAAAACGACTGAAACAAGGGAAAACTCCTCGGCTAAAGTGAACTTGATAGCTCTCTGAAAAAATACATAGCCTTTTTTATATGAGATCTAACTGCCTTTTCTATGCCCACTTCATTCAGATATACCACACTTTTTTAAAAATGTATAAGGACCATTTGTTACTGTTGAAATAAAAAATACATATATGCAAACTCTATATATATCCCATCAACTACAATGCACCAGTGCGTTTTCTGAATGGTTAAAGGCAAAATGCTATGCGCTTGTTTTCCATTGCTCCCAATACAAGACTTTTCGAGGATCATTTTTCTCGAAAGAAAAGTAATAGAAAAGCAACTTGGGTGCTTCGACCTCCGTGTCCGACCCGAAATAGAATCAACCATTGTTAAGTCTTCTGAGGATAGATTGTCTCGTTTGTTATGAGTTAGGGCAATTCAACAATGGTTCGAAGTCAGAAATCAATTTCGCTGAACGCGCTTAAATCCACATCCAGTTAAAAGTCACATAATTTTTTCCAAATCAAATACCATACTTACTTTAAACGTTCTAAAATATAATATTATAAGTTTCCATATTTCAATTAAGTTGTTTGAAAGTTCTTCTTACCTCTAATAGCACCGCTACTGTCTGTCCTGCTCTTCTTTTACGAAGGCAAGCGAAATATTCTTGAAATTATCAGTGTCGAATTGACTGATTTTGTTTGGAGAGAAGTGAGGCATGGTCACCCCTAATAGGCAACTGCAAAGACCAGAGAGACCAATTGCTAACGAAGATAAAGCATCTCGAGATTTGACAGCCTTCCCAGCTTTTACTGACACACAACCAGGGTTGACACACTGTAAAGCACCTTTACTGATCTTCTTGTTGGAACTTCTTGGGTGACATAATTTCTCGAAACAGTATATGCACAATTGTGATGTGTTATGTTCCTTAGTTATGCATACGATATTCTGGTATGATCGAAGCACTTCTAGCCACTTTCCACCGTATTTCCTGAAACCCTTGATTCTGGAACCAACACCAGTACCTCTATCACCCACAAATTGTACGATTTTTCTCTTTCCCACTATGAATGTAATATCAGATAACTGTTTCTTATGTTGATGCAAAGCTTTCTTACCAGTCCTTTTAATCGATTCCTTTTCTTTACTAACAAGTCTGTTAGTGAACTTTTGCTTTTGTATCTCAACTGTTCTAGACTTGGTTGCTCTCTTAGCTGACCCGTAGAAGTTTCGTATTGTCGCTGATTGTCCAACATGTACTTCTTTATTCTCCAAATATTCCGGAATCGTCAAATTTACATTGAGGGGCTTTTTAGATAGTTCTTTTTCCGCATCTGATACTGCTTTCCCTGAGGTGGACGACTTTTTTTCTCTCTCCAGCTTCAGCCTTACCTTCCGATACCCGCATCCAATATCGACATCGGCGGCGTTGATGACTGAAGGCTTAGGTAGCTTGAAAAACTCTTCATCTTTCTCATCACTTCCAACGTTTTCTTCACTGAGCACTTGATATCGATTGTATAACTTCAAGTGGAACTTAAATCTGTCAAGTGTAAATGGTGTTGTTGTTGACATATTCACTAATCCATTATCTGTGCCTGAAAAAACAAAATCTGCCGGCTTTTTAATTTTATATTCAGTTGCCTTAAAGAGCCCAATGGTGTTCTTTGAAAGTTCGGGACGTTCTTCAGGATCCGTTGTGGCAGGAGCTGATCTACGCAAACGATGATGATAACGCATTGCCATCCTTCTGAAATGGAGGGATTGTTTAGCATCGGACACCGCTTTTTGAGAGGCTTGAATTTTTCTATATTCCTCAAAACGTTTGTTTTTCAGTAGTACCATTTCCGCGAGCATTTCACCTCGAAGCCCTTGATCCTCACAATCATTACGTTCCTTCTTCTTCTCTTTGATCTTTGCCGATAATTCTAAAGGTTCATTTTTCTTTAACAAAACCTTCAAATCGTTTTGAAGAGTTTTCATGTTCCCTTCCAAGGTATCAACTTCTCTTTTAAGCACGTTGAACTCTTTTTTGGCTTCTTCAACTATGGAAGTATTTGTCAGGATACGATCTACAAGTGAGGGAGCAGATGATTCTTCTGGACTATTTTTGCTGTCTTTTCGAGTACCAAGTAGCCTTGCTGTTTTCAACCCTGGCATTACCATGATTCGATTTGCGAACACGAGCCTATGCGATTCACATACTTGATTCACCAGGTTCAAGTCAAAAATGGAATTCATAACTGCAGCAGCATTGGAACGAGCAAAGTCCACAGACTCAATTTCGAAGTGGTCAAAATCAGCGATTTTCAATGGGCTGGGCCGTGCAGTTAAGATTTGATACAGAGCTGTCGAGTTCACTTCTAAAGCAAGAAGGCGAGAAAACTTCGGCACGGGAAACAATTTACGGACAAATTTTGCATAGTCTAAAATACTTAATACATCATTAGCAAGTATGCATAAAGGAAGCTGATGACCAATAGATAGCCGGTCTTCTTTTTGCGGAATGTATGGCTTGAAGAATTTAAAAAGAAGTTTGATAGTTGCAATCTCTTTTTCGGTAGCCTCGTATAGTCTATCCTTAAGCAGACTTGCCGTGCAACTTGGGTCATATAACAGCATATGCTTCAACACAGATCTAACTGCGAGGATCCGGGCACTTGTAGCATCTTTTACAAATTCATCAAGCGCTTCATTTGGTTTTTCTTCCTTTTCTGGCCATTTCTTCTTTTTGGTTTCATCTTTCTTTGGCTGGTCTTCTTTTTTTAGATCACCGGTTGTTGCAGTGGTTTTTTTATCAGTACCGGCTTTTAACTAAAGCATGAACAATGTAAGTTACATGGTTGATACACAAGCTGAATTACATCCAATACTTATTGAAAAAGCAGACTTTGGTAATCTCTGAAAATTTTTGACCCTTACTTTACTTTTCTCGAATCTCTCCACCAATTTTGCTCTTTCTTGAGGATCAGCATTGTTCAACTTCTTTGTGAGTTTTTTTCAGCTTCTTTTTTTCGTAATGCACAACGTTACGTTTGTGAAGACTAGGGTGGGCTTTGTCCCTCTTCTTCTTTTTGACTTCCTCTTGCTTAAGAGTCTCTCTTTGTGGCGCCAAATGCAGTTTCGTATTGTCGCTGATTGTCCAATATGTACTTCTTTATTCTCCAAATATTCT
>KK076538.1:56879-171740 GCA_000587855.1 Mucor irregularis B50
TCTCTTCGCTTGATCCTCTAGCACCAAAATAATATGATTGAATAAGTTTAAGATGCTGCTCTGTAAAGAGGGAAATTAACTCGTCTTTGTATTTTAATTTCACTCGTTCGGGAAGGGGGGATGCTGATAAAGTTGATTTAAGTTGCTTGTCCTTGATGAAGTTATTGGGAAGAATATCAAGAATATCAACACTTGTTCTGATTGCACCGCTATCCATAGATAGTCCGTGAGTTTTGAAAATGATTGTAAACATTTCAATAATGGACAAAAAATGGGCTTGGAAATCGCTTGCATTTTCTATTGCGTCTGTCAGTTTACTCCTTACTGCATTGTTAACAGCTTTGGGTAGATCTTTTCGTATTATTTTTTCGAACGATACAGGGCAGGTACGGTACTGAAGTACTTCTTCTCGCGAGACCGATGAATGTAAACCTTGTGAAGCTGTTGAGCTTGATCCTTGTTCTCGTATGTCCACGTTTATCCTACTCTTCTCTTGATTGACAATAGTATCAAATCTATCCTCCGTAGCGTACTCGTTCCAAATGTCGATCAATTTTCTAGGTACTTCATTATCTAAGCGATTTTTATACGCAGCAGACGTCAACGTTGACTGTTCACCTGTTTGATGTAGTATTGCTTCATTGGCATATTCTGAAGCTTGCTGTAACAAACCAGGAGGAAGCGTTTTGCGATTTATGATGTATTCCTTCAACTTTTTTATATTCTTCTCCAAAGTTTTACTATCGGATTTGCTTATTTTGCTTATTATTAGTGAGTTGAGCTTTTCAGTCATAGATCTTGTAAAGAATGGCAAGTACGATATTTCGTGCATAATCTTGATTCTTTTTCCTATGCGCTTGTTCTCGCTTTCATCGTCTCGCAGTTCGGGAGCAAGGGTGGTATTACCGACATACTGTGTGATTTGCTTTCTTTTCTTACTACGAGTCATGTAGGATACTTTTCTTTAAAAGAATTGAGTAAAAAAGGGAAAAGCGTATGGCTCACTACAAGTTAAATAGCTTAGAATTTATCAGTAACCTCTGGAATTACATCGACCAATGAAGCTTATTTATCAAGTAAAAATTACCACGCCTATTTATCACTTTCCCACAAAAGTGTCTGTTATATACTATACCACGTAAAGATCGACCTGAGGTATTATCTCAATTGTTAAAGAGTTCATAGCAATAGTAAAGTGGTGCTTTCTAGTTATGAGCAAGACTAAAAATGCAGCTTTTAGTCATATGTGCACAATTTTTGGATACGTAAGATATGCTTGATTTGCCAATTTCGACGGGTTGATGGTCTCCTGATTGTGAAGAATTAATCACAATACGATGGGCATTGAGAGCTCAACTTAAATAGGAATACCAGTCACCTTTCATTAAACGAGCCGGAACACACACAGAGAAACATTTCCATGCTTACTTTATTCGTAACGAGAATGGTAAACATTTCAAATATCCAAGAAACAATTAAAGGATCACTTTGATCGATGTTATGGCCACTCGAACTTTTATTTTTTCCAGCCAAGATTCAACGTTTCCCTAGGCTTTCAGTCCTTCGTTCGACCTGGCAATGATTGCACGGCTTTAAACAAAACTGATTTAAAAAGAAGAATAGCCAACCAAAAATTAATTGGAAACAACGCCAGCAACATCAATCATTACCGCTACTACCATTTTATATCTAAGGAACAATTACTACAAGCGCTTATATAAACTGAAGTTATACCTCTTACTAAGCTCATTTTCATTCACACAGAAGGATGCATCAGGGCTTGTACAATCATCAGCACTTTTCTGACGATCCATTTTCAGTGCGTTTTCAATGGTGTCAGTCAGATAGTTCTGGACTTGCCACCTTCGCATCTTGACCCAATTTGCTAGAAAATTAGTCTACAGATCTTTTTCGAAGTTAAATAAATCCCTATCCATACAATTCTGATTATACATCCTCAAAATGAAAAAAAATGCGGCTGTCAAGTATGCTCTATCTAATTCCAAACTTCAAGACCTCCTCTATTATACAGAAAAATATGCTTGAAATCTGGGAGCCGATGGTTTCTTTGAGATTAATGCGTTGGTCTCAAGTGATGAAAGAAAGTTTGAATTTAGTGAAGAACGTCCATGAAGGACTACTTTTTGGATGGGGATATAGTGACCTCGAAGTTCGCTTCAGTCGGAATATGAATTATTTCTGAGGAGGGAGAGGAGGGGAAAATGGGCTGTGTATAATGTGCTCGCAAAGTGCGGCAAATACTAGATCCTTCTCTTTATTCTTCACTACAATGGTGCGTACTATGTTCAAGTATTCAAGTCTATCACAAAGAGAGAGTAGAGGTCTATGTTCACTAGATTCGACAATGGATGGATGTTGCTTATATTCAAAAATATGGCTGATATTGATGGATTAAATTAATGGATTTTGGATGGATGGATGGATTGATGGATGGATGCACAGATATATGTACACAACAAAATTCAATGCTAATTACGATGTATATCATCAAAGTAGAGACACGAATTGAATAGATGAATAGATAGATGGCTGGATGGATGGATGAAAATTGACAACATTTACTCGGATACAACGATGTAGCCCTCACCCTCATTTACATTTGAAATGAACATTCGGCCCCATTTTTCGACACATTACTCTCTCTTTGCTTGATTGGACTTAAATATGTTTTATACGTGATGAATTCAGTCATTAATTGAACTTTGTAAATATAGGCCGACGCTTCTTCTGTCACCATCCGTACTCGTAAGTTCCTTACTAACCGTTTGCTCCAACGTAAGCAAATGGTCGTCGATGTCATCCACCCTGGACTCGCCAACGTCTCCAAGGATGAGCTCCGTTCCAAGATCGGTAAGATGTACAAGTCTGACAAGGAGGTTGTCTCCGTCTTTGGTTTCAAGACCCACTTTGGTGGTGGAAAGACCACTGGTTTCGCTTTGATCTACGATAACGTCGAAGCTTTGAAGAAGTTCGAACCCAAGCACCGTCTTGTCCGTATTGGTCTTGCTGAAGCCCCCAAGGGTGGTCGTAAGCAACGCAAGGAAAAGAAGAACCGTGAGAAGAAGTTCCGCGGTGTCAGAAAGTCAAAGAAGCCCAGAAAGGAGTAAATGCACTCTTAATTTTGTCTTTTTTAATCTTTTTCTCCTCCATTTTACAAAATTATAAAATGTCAAACTTTACCAACGCGTATTCAACCATTTATTATAAAGTGCTATGGGTATTCTTGTTGTTTTGGAATCGGGCTGGTAGTGTTGTGATAAGGGGATAGCGATTGACATGTAGCATTTAAAGATTATGCATGTTGTTGGTGTGTTGAGAGGAACTTGAAAATATGCCGCACGATGCCGACCTGATTTGTGCCGCTTGAGTGGTTGACAACATTTGCAAAGGGAAGTATAATTAATCATGTTTTCTCTAGTTTGATGGGTAACATGCCATATCAGGAGTGTATGATGTATCCTACGTGCAAGCTCTATCTTATTGTATGCAAAATACACTGAACCCCGGCAGACCTCTTTTATTTGGGAGGTCGTTTATCTTAAATTTGCATTAGGTGGGAATGTGGTCTCATATATGTAAAAGTTGATGAATCCGAAAAGTTTACTATAACGAAAACCTAAACGACCCGGGTTGGTTAATGCTTTTCTAAGAGAAGACATATCTCCAATCAATTGGCAGCACAAGTATCACAATGTAAACTAATAACTTTATTTTTTATTATAAGTATAAATGTACTAACTATATGTCTCCTAAAGAAAAGGAACTAAGAGCAGGTATCTTTTTTTGTTTTTTTATCTTGGGCAATAAGAGTTTTGAACAAGTGCATATCGACAATAGGGTGTTTTCTCTTTGCTCTTAAATCTTCATCTGACACACAATAATTCCTTTGTAAATATGATAATCTGCTGTACCCGTCTAAATCCATCAACATCTTTCTAGCATCTATTCTTCTCAAAGGGACATGAGTACTTGCTACCTCCACAAAAAAGTCAATTCCAAATTGTTCTTGCATTGCGAAGAAGCGCATTTTGTCTCCTAGAAGTGAAGTTAGTCAATGTACCGCTTTTTATGCTCAAGTCTTCTTACTCTTTGTTTGAAAGCCTAAAGACATTTGTAAACCATTTTCATGCATTGTCTTTTGGCAGAAATAGGCTATGCGATACAGATCTAATTGGTCAAAGGTATTTGTTTGTTTTAGCTCTCCAAACATTGACGTAAAGTCAAATTCTCGGCTGTGATGGCAATCGGATACATAGTCCGGTCTTCTACTTGGATCTACTTCTTTTTGCTTTGAGATCGACTTATGGGAGTCAGATTTTGCCTCTTGTACGACAATCTTTCTCCTCTTAGGTGATGCCTATTACCCAAAGTCTTCAATCAGCAACTTTTTGAAAAGGCGAAGAATGCGGAAAAACCGAACCTCTTTATGGCCGTAGAGATGAAGTCTTAAGTCGAGTATGTACACCACTGAGTTCATCCAGAATGCACTTACTGTAGGGAACAGATTCAATTTGTAAACGTTCATAATATATAGGAAATATTAAAGAAGAAGAGAAAGTAGAATGAAATACGTTTGTGGTCAATATTTATAGAAAAATAAGCTAATTTATCACAAAAGAGCCCAGAAAATGATTCGCTATTGACTGAGTAATCAAGCTAGACACTTGCCATTATTATTTTGATAAAAATCCGTGTGGATAGTAAATACTTCTGTGAGCTATCCAAAAACAAAGGCCAGAACTTTAATTTACGACTTATGGATGACAACGCGTTCGCATACCTGCGTGGAACAGAAACAAAAGACTCGAAAATTGGATGTATTATGGGATACACAAAGTTACTATCAAGGTGGCTTTCACTTGAAAGTTTTATATCATGATTACTAGAGTACGTGAGACTAAATAACAAGTATCAGTGTTAGTCATTATCACGAATGTAGTATAACATATTAAGCTTACAAGTTATCAACATGGCTTCAATACCAGCTCTATATAAATATTCGCTTTTTTGCAAGTTGTAGTAATTGTATTCTTCAGTCCAAACCAACTTCCTCCCACTCAACGTCGCTCACTTCGAACTCTTCTTGCAGGTATTTCTGAGAAGAGATGTTATATTTGAGTCCACCTTAGTCCAAAGTTCCGATTGGCTAATTTTCTTAAATTTAATTGTTTAGTCACTGCCCACTTTAAAATACTTTGTGCTGACAAGTGTATCAAGCATTTCTCTACGCATCGCCAAACACAGGCTAGATCGTTTACAAGATGACAAATGACTACAAGTACTGATAGGACATTGTGAGGTACTTATTTCAGTCTGCCATGGAGCATCCCAAGTACTATTTGGTCTCCTTCCTAGTGGAACGACAAATTCCTACCACCTGATTGGGGATGCTTTATAAAAGCATCTTTTGCACGGTGCACTTGAGGTAGTAGACAGGATGATATTGTTTCAGTAATCAGGACGAAATTGTTTATGAAAATACGTAAATGTAAGCACAATACACTTGTATGCTCATATGTACCTTTAATAACATTTTGAAAAATATAGTGTTTTTTCGTTGGGAGATTGGGTGTCATTCTGATAATCCTTACGCTTTACTTTTTTTAATTTACATTTTTTGGGATTAGATATACTTTCACCTTCTCGTGGTTAGTCCTGTTGGTATCGAAGTATAAAGTGACGTCTTTGTATTTAGAGAAACCAAGCAAAGTATAAAATTCTTTTTTCTAATGCTTTTTTTATCAATAAAGTTTGTTTAATTAAACGTTTATGTGTACTATGAAAGTGATCAAAAAATGTCATATTAATGCATACGAATATAAAATTTTTAAAGAATTTTTTCATATTCGGCTACTATATCGCATCACGATAAAAGCTACTTCATGATTTTTATTATAGACAATAATAGGAACGAAACTGCATGAATCAGTTTCTTTTATCTCTCACTGTGTTCGGAGCCATTAGCGCTTGCAAAGTTTTCTTAAGCGTGTTCAATGCAGAGGAAATCTGCACCACGACAATTTGGGTTATTAAAAAATAGAAATTATGGTTTGTTTCGAATTAGAAAAGTAAGATATTCTTTTTAAAGGTTATTAGTGTACTTATGCTTGGGAGCGAGAATCTCAAGAAATACTCGCGTTTAGTGAAATCGAAATTCACGGCTCTTTCTTTCATGTTGTACTTGTCACAGGGAGATCAAATATCAACTATATCAGATAGGGTGCTCTCTTTGTGTGAGGATACCAATGTGTATACAGCACAAATGCTATTAGATAGGAGCAACAATGCTTCCTTTTTTGACAGTTTAATTTGACAAAGCATTGAAACAAGTTTCACTGATTAAAAAGTAGTACAAATACGTAGAAGAGCAAGACGTTCCTGAGGTCATCATGTTTCTTAGCGCTGATTTCTTTTCATTCTAAATTTTCATTTTGATAGACATTAAGAAGGAGAGTTTGAATCACTGATTGGTTGGAACAACCCAAAAACCATTCTCACGTGCCCATGTCGATCGAATTAATGGAAAAATTTGGGTTGCCATCTTCTGGTTCTCTCAAGTGACTTGGGCCCAACCAATCAAAAAACACACGTGGTTTTTTAAATGGTGGTTTATTGGTAGCAAAGTGCACTCTCCACGCTGCACAAATTCAATCAAACTATTGGACTTGATTTAAATTATTCTTCATGTTCGATTCTATTATTTTTTAATTCTTCCCTTAATAATACTCTACACAACAAATACTTGTTTGATCTATCTTGTTCTTCTTCTTTACGTACTTATCTGGATTATGGCGCCACCAGCAGTGAATAAAAAGAGAAAACGATCTACAAATGAAGCGCCTGTCCGTATTTCAGCTGCTCCACCCGCAAATGTTGCTTTACCACCACCTTTAATGACATATCATCCTCATTTGATTCCATCGTATTATCCTGTTTATCATCAACATCCTTCATATTTTTTATCAGTGGGTCCTCAACCTCCCATTTCTCCTAGTTTATCACCTACACTCTCTACAGCCTCTTCTTCAAGTGCTGTCAATACATCAGCACAAACACAACAATCACAAACTCAACAACAACAACAACAACGCATTTTACCTAAATCACCAGCAACAACCCCTAATCCTAGCGCACCAAATACTACCACTAATGCTGCTACAACAACAACACCTACTGCTGCTGCATCACTAGCACCTACATTTAATTACTTTCCTTATCCTATTCAAGTATCTCCTCAACTTCATCCTACATCCAACTCTCCTTTACAACCCGCTCAAAATCCTGGAAATCTCAGCCCAGTTCCTTTCCATCCAATTGGTGCTGCAGCCATACGCCACAATTCCATTTCATCATCGACTACTACAACAACAACTACAGCAGATCAACGCGAACAAGCAAGAAAAGTGTCGCATAGTGCCATTGAACGCAGACGTCGAGAACGAATAAATGATAAGATCTCTCAATTGAAAGATCTGATACCCGCTTGCTCAGATCGAGAAAACCTTCATAAAATGACTATCCTTCAAAGCGCTATTGATTACATTACTTATCTCAAGAAAGTAGTAGATGATTTAGAAAACAATAATAACAATGATCATGGACCACAGCAAGATATTCCAATATCACCCAAAATGATTAATGATACTAAAGATGATAAGGAAGAAGTGGAAGAGGAAGACGAAGATGCTTGGTCTGCTTCTCCTTCGCCCATTCCTACTCAAGGTTTAAAACCAATGGACCTTATTAAAATGAACAAAAAATCAAACACGTCAACAACTACTACACCACCACCTACAATCATTATTCACGATAATTCATCACAGGAGAGTTCCTCAGCTCACGCTCCTACGACTACTACGACTACTACTTCCACAGCAGCAACAACAAGTTATACTAGTAGCAATGTTGACCGACATATGAACCTTGAAAATATTCTATGCTAACTCCTTTCTTTAAATACTATTACTATACCTGAATTAATAATAATATGAGCACTTCGCTCTTTGTAAATATTTAAATAAATATGAATCTTCCAACCAACCACTTCGTGTTATCATTGTGTGAAAATTGACATTAAAGGTTCATTTCCCGACAAACTCTCCACACACTATAAAAAATATTAAGACTTTTTTGTTTTTCCCTCCCCTGTTCCTCTTACAATACACTATGGCCGAAAAGACACATACTCCTTCTTTCACTGGATCGCCTCATACAGTACAGTATTATTGGACCTTATTTTTCCTCCCTTTGATGTTTTACTAATGTTAAGCCCAATGACAGGACCAAGCTTTAGCGGGTTTCGGTGCGGGCATGGTGTCAACGGCCCTTCTTCACCCCTTAGATCTTATCAAGATCCGATTCCAAGGTAATGAACGTCTCACATATTTGAATGTGAAACGCCGGGTATACTGACAATTTTTTAATAAGTCGACTCTGCTCGTTACTCGGAGAAGCGACCTGTTATTGGAGGTACGATTCGATCCTTCAAATCCATTATCAAGGACGAAGGTGTATGGCGAGGATTGTACAGAGGTGTATCACCCAACATGGCGGGTGCTACTTTCAGTTGGGGTTTTTATTTCGGTTGGTATAGTTTGATCAAAAAATACATGACCAAGGACGAGGAAGGAAAACTGTCTGCAGTGCAACATTTAACTGCCTCCGCGGAAGCAGGTAATTTAAGAACTGGCAAGAGAGAGAGAAAAGAGAGATGGCAGAGAAAATAATGCATTCTTTGTTCAATCGTATATAGGTGCTTTAACGGCTATTATGGCAAACCCATTATGGGTCGTAAAAACCCGTATGTGCACAACAACGCATAATTCACCCGACGCATATACTGGGTTGTTGGACGGATTGAAGAAATTGTATCTGGAAGAAGGCGTCCGAGGATTATACAGAGGTATTGTTCCTGCTCTTTTTGGTGTATCGCACGGTGCTATTCAGTTCATGGCGTATGAGGAAATGAAGAAAAAGAGAAATGAAATTAGACAGGCCAAGGGCATTAGCAGCACAGACGAGCATAACGCTCAATTAAGTCAAACCGAATATATCCTCATGGCAGCCTCCTCCAAAGTTACTGCTACCATTGTTACATACCCTTACCAAGTATTAAAAAGTCGATTACAGGTAAAATAGATATTTGCATAATGTCCCATAATAAGCAAACTCTTAAACATTTTTTTTTACTACATAGAACCGTGCAACAAGAGACACATATACAGGTGTAATTGATTGTGGTAAAAAGATCTTTACAAGAGAAGGATATGTGGGATTCTATAAGGGTTTAGCTCCCAATATCATCCGTGTCTTGCCCGGTACTTGTATCACATTCTTAGTCTACGAGAATCTGACTCAATACTTTAAAAACCACGCCTCTTAATTCTCTACTACCATTGTACCATACTTATTTAATAGATTCCCCCTTCTTCCCTCTTTTTTTCTATTTTGTTATAAAATATATATTATTTAATTTGAGATTTCTAAGATGATATTATTAGAGGATAGAGAGAGGGGGGAGAGGGAGAGAGAGAGAGAGAAAATGTGGGTAAGGTGAAATATGGTGGTAGTGGTTTACAAAATTGCTTTCCGCCCGTCTAAGCATTGCCCTTGAAGTAGTTCATGATGAGAACACCCAAAAGACCGAGAATAATAGGCAAGAGTACACTAGGTTGTTGTTGTTTCTTTTGGAGAGCCTTGGCAGAAGGCTTGTAGTTGATAGCAATCCATTGCTCAATCTTTAGAGAGAAGATAAAGGTCAGTTAACGCTTCTTTCTTTTTGACGATATTGAATTTTACTTACTCTGCCAATAGCCATAGAGATTTCCATAAAGTTGGGATCAGTAGCCTCGTTCTTTCTAGAGATTTCAAAAATATATTGTCTGAAAATTGCGACAACGTTATCCATGTCTGTGCTTTCCATGATCAACTTTACAGCTTCACCCTTGCGGATCTTGATGTTCTTTTGGTAAATATCAAGGTTGTTGAAGACTAAGGCGAGTGTTGAAATAGCCATGACTTGAGGGATAGCACAGAAGTTGAATACAGATTGATTTCTGAGTTTGGAGAGGTAAGTGAGGACTTGAGGGACAACGTTTAAGACGTTCAACACCATGTGACTTAAACATGCTTGTGCCTATCATTTCACCTTGATGAGAAGCGATGTCCCATAGTATCCCAACAACAAAATTACAACTTACCTTGTCTTTATATCCAGGCTTGGTCAAATCACTGAAATCATCTACATATTTACCCCAAATTTCCTTAGGCCAGAATTGACGACCATCATCTAAATCTTCACGGTAATCACGGATAATATTTGTCTTTTGTAAGAAGAGACCCATAGAGTCAGACAAAGATTTGTCCTTTGCAATTTCTTCAGATTCAAGACCCGAAGCGGCAAAGAGGTCCGAAAGACCATAACCTACAAGACCAGCAACATAATGACAATAAAGATCGAAATCCTTAATAGTGGCGACGGCAGTGTTTTCACGGTGTTCACCAGAAGCATAGTCAGCCATACCGTCACCCATTAACTTGGTAATGTTGGCAATAACAGCTTGGTATTCAGGTTTAAGACGAAGGAACTCGGCGATAACAACATCGAAATGAACAAGTAATTCGCGATCCTTCTCATTAGGGCCATCTATAAGCAGAAAGAGAATAAAAATAGACTTGGTTAATGACTTCCCCTTTTTCATTCAACTCATTCAAAAGTTGGATCCAAGTAACTCTACTACTCACTTTCATTGAAGGTCCAACCCTTTTGGTAAATAATTTTATCGAATGATCTCAATAATTCAACCTTTCTGTCTAAATTCAAGGTCATGTCATCCTCGATGGTATCCAAGCCACGAAGCACAAGATAAAACAAACAAACCTGCAAAAAAAACGGTCAACATGTCAGTTTAAAAGTAAGTAACATGTTGAACGAGTGGTCCTTACAGCATCTCTCAACTCATCATCTAATTCTTGAATGACAGCCGCGAAACTACGAGAAGTCTAATTGGGGCGAGTTAATTAGTCAAAAAGTACACCGGAAGCCGATGCATAAAACTCTCACCATATTTAAAAAGTCATAACAACGCTTCTTGGACGCGTCCTTGGCTAAAGTTTGTGCAAGTCTTTGAGCCGAGGCTGATTTAGGAGCAAATTTATACTTGTATAAAGCTTGAAGTTCAGCAGGCTTTGTAATCGAATCGAGAAAGACTTGCAACATGATGATGATGTTTCGCTATTTTTTCGTATTAAAAATTTAAAGAAAGAGTGAGAGAAACAAGGGAAGAAAATATATAAAGGGATACGGGCACACAAATAAGGTAGATTTTGTACCACCGAAAAAATATTTGCCTTAAGCGTGCAGGCAGTCGATTTTTGGCAACAGGCCGCTTCTTACAGAACCATAGCTGTGGCCTATTTCTGGTAAACCTCTAGGCAACAATATATTCGTGATCAAGATGCCTCAAGCGAATAAAATAACTTGATCTTACTCGGGATACCATAAACCCCTTTCTTGTGTTGTCTCCAACGCAGCTACTTTTTTTAAGGGAAGAAAATCTTGATATATTAACATTTTCACTTTGAGATTATTGAATGAGGGCGTAATATACTTTGGAATAGTTAACTATCATCAACTTGACACTTTTAAACCAATGTTTTAAAGCTGTGGTCATCAAGAAAGAAATACATTTAGTGAGGAACCTGTAATTTATTGTGGCTTCTGAGACATTTTAAAAATGATAGGACTTTTCAAACAATAATGCTCTATTTTTATCACCCTCAAAAAACAACTCATATGATCGGCAGAAGAAACGTGAAATTGAACACCAACGGGAGAGAAGCGTTGAGGATCTCAATACGCAGCCAGCTTCTAACAGTGAATAAATAGACTTACCTCCGAAGTAGTTGGTTCAAGAGGGGTTAGTTTCAGTCTCCAAAATTCTCTTTTGTACACAGCGCGAGGCACAGTTGATTGAAGAGAACATGAAACGTTACAGAGCGTATGAGTTCTCACAAAGACAAAGTCAAACAGTCGAGGACAAGGATGTCAATACATAGCAAATTGTTTGGGAGTCTAAAGCAAATGATGGACGAGGCATACGTCAAATGAGGTGTCGTAAGTACATTTAATAATAACTATCAAAAATTAATGTATTGAAAATTTGGGTCTTTATTTATCCCCACAGAGATAATGAAATAATATCGACTTGATCGTTCGTTTAATAATGAGTCACTTTCCGGGCTCTTTCATGATAAACTAGCTTATATTTCTATAAATATTGACCACAGATGTGTTACCTTCTACTTTTCTTTCTACTTTTATACATACCTTCTCTATCGTCAATGTTCACATACGTAGTATAGGATTTATTCATTACATCAAGTGTATTCTGAAATCCAATGGTGTACACCATTCGAGACTTTCATTAGTTTATGTCATTTCCGCGGCCGTATAGGAACTCTTTCTTCCTGCATTCTTTACCGATTGAAGACTCTAGGTATTGAACGCAGGGTATGTAAGGGAAAAATAGATATCAAGAAAGAAAATAATTGGTGTGAGAAAGAAAGATAGAGAAGTGTTCGAAGATCGTCTCCCTGCAGAAATGAAGAGCCTGCTGGATTTTTTGTACTTATAAGGTGTGGCCGATGATGGTCAACTTGAATTCCTTGACGTACCAACTCATCCAAACCCCATAGCTATATCATGCTTGCGAATTACTTCCATACGTTGCTCATATCTCCAATCAAGAGCAGAATCATATAAGGAAAGGGTAAAACACGCAAATATCCTGTGGAATATTTACACAGGTTTAGTCGATTCAAAGGATGTCCAGGTATTCGAGGAGTATGAAATGGCTTACAAAGAAATAATGGACTTCGCTCGATTTTTGGTAAACGACTATGGAATTGACAAAAAAAAGGAAGATATCAGTGACGAAGAAAAGTTTGCCGATCTGACTGCTGAAAAAGAGAAGTTTACTAATCCCTCGGACGAAGAAGAAGGTGATACCGCTATCACTACAGCTGACTGGCAAGAATTTGCTAATGCACACTAACAACATTTCGTTTCTCCTTACTAAACTTCTTCGTATAAGAAAGAAATTACATAAGCATCTAATAAAGTTCTTTTCTTAAAATTAATCAACTACTTTCCATAAAACTTTAGACGTTCCTCAGGCAAAACAAACTATTTCAAAGTATTTTTAGTCTACTGTTGTGGTTATAATACAATTTTTTATTGATATTTGTAATTTCGAGATGCATGCATTTATGTATGAATTATTCATCATCCTCATCACTGTCTGGTCCTGTCATATCGATCATGGGCATATCCATATCCTTATCCATATCTTCATCTTCGCTAATAACAACAGTATTTGAAAGATCTTCAGTGGTAGTGGTGAGAGAAGTTTACTAATCCCTCGGACGAAGAAGAAGGTGATACCGCTATCACTACAGCTGACTGGCAAGAATTTGCTAATGCACACTAACAACATTTCGTTTCTCCTTACTAAACTTCTTCGTATAAGAAAGAAATTACATAAGCATCTAATAAAGTTCTTTTCTTAAAATTAATCAACTACTTTCCATAAAACTTTAGACGTTCCTCAGGCAAAACAAACTATTTCAAAGTATTTTTAGTCTACTGTTGTGGTTATAATACAATTTTTTATTGATATTTGTAATTTCGAGATGCATGCATTTATGTATGAATTATTCATCATCCTCATCACTGTCTGGTCCTGTCATATCGATCATGGGCATATCCATATCCTTATCCATATCTTCATCTTCGCTAATAACAACAGTATTTGAAAGATCTTCAGTGGTAGTGGTGGCGATAGGGGCAGTGGCGGCAGGAGCAGTGGTAGTTTCTAATGTAGGTAATGAGATGTCAGCGGGCACTTTTGTTGGTTCCACTTCAACTGTCTTTTCCTCAACAGTGCTTTCCTCAATAACAATCTTTTCAACTACAGTCTCTTTGACAATGGTTTCTTCCTTCTTGTCTTCTACGACCTCTTTGGGCTTTTCGATGACTACAGGTTTTTCAATGGTGGGCAAAGTGACAGGTGTGATTTTAGGAGGTAAAGTAACAGGTGTGATTGGGACTGATTCTTTTTGTTGTTCCTTAACAACTGGTTTCTCGAATATTTTACTTTCCACATTCTTGGTCTCTTTTTCTACAACTTCCTCTACCTCCTCTTCCTCCGCATCCTCGAGTTCCTCTTCATCTTCTGGTTCTTGAGCTGTGATGACGACGGTAGGGCCGGTCTTTGGTAAGGCTCTTTGAATAGGAGGCAATCTAGAGTGAGTTATCAAATCACAGATAGTCAATCCTTGCTTACAAATGGTTTGAAGTTGATGAGATTGGTCATTGATACCCGCAGAGAAGAGACGAGATGCATGAGGAAGAATGCTAGCTTGTGTTTCAATGGGGTGGGATACAGAAGCAATTAAAGATTGATAAAGTCCAGCCTTGACAAGAATCACTTCTTCATCTGTCATGTTGGAGGGTTGAATAACTTGAATTAAACGAGTCAAGACAATAGCATCAGCAGAGGATCTTTGACCGTTCTCCATAGCAAATCCAAATACGTTCATCAAAGATGTGAGTGTGTCGAGGGCTGCAACTTGAACTTCTGTAGATGATGCAGATACAATTTTGCTGGATAAAGAGTCAGAGTTGGTCACATCAGTCTTTCTCTTCTTATGTGATTTCTTTTCTTGACCATTTTGGGTGTTGATGATGCTACCAGCCTTGTGTTCAATGACACGAAGGTCATCTATGACAGAGATCACCAATGGCTTATAAATACTTTCGGCAAATGCATATCCACACTTTTCCAAACATAATGATATTAACTTGTAGGTGGAGGCTTTGAGAGTACGTTTGTGTTTATGTTCGCTTAAGAGACGAAGCAAGATTCTGGAGAATAATTTACTGTAACGCATCATTTCTTGTCCAGCACAATATAATAAACTGGTAAACATTTTGCTGGTGCTTAAATGCAATGCAGGAAGACACATCATAAGTGTGTAGAACTCGCTCTTTTCTTTATAATCACGCATCTAAATGAGATAGTGTCAGAATCACCTTTGTCCAAATTCTCTATTGCTGCACTTACCAGTGATCCCTCAAAAACGTTATAAATACGACAAATAAGATCGACCAAGTGGACAACGGGGACACCAACAACAATGTTTGTAGAAGTACTATGATTTAAACATTAGTCTTACTCTTCCTGCATTTCAGTCAAAATACTTACGTCAAGAAGGTAGAAATACACTCTTGCACAAGTTGAATTCTCTTGAGCAAGACGGGGAATGCATCGATGTAATCATTGGATACGGGAAGAAAGGGATATGATTGTGGTAACTCTGCTTCTTGAGACTCTAATAACATATTTAATTGTTAGTGACCCAGCGCCTCTTTTAATCGAAATAAGATACACACCTTCATCAATGGTGTCAAAAAGTCTATTTAAACACTCAT
Source organism: Mucor irregularis B50 (assembly GCA_000587855.1). Classification (NCBI taxonomy): domain Eukaryota; kingdom Fungi; phylum Mucoromycota; class Mucoromycetes; order Mucorales; family Mucoraceae; genus Mucor; species Mucor irregularis. The sequence continues at coordinate 72,394 of KK076538.1, forward strand.
GAACGGATCCAATCAAACGAGATATACTGTCTCTCCACATATCTGCCATATTTGATTTACCACCCGCGTTATATAAAGAGACTAAACATTGATTAGCTCTCTTGAGTGTTTTATCGTCCAAATCTCTTGATCCGTCTAAACAAGAAAGACACAATTGAAGACATTGTTCAGAGATATGTCTAGCAGTCGTGGGGAAACATTTCACGTTGGCGGTCAATGCTCCGAGCACAGTGTATAACAAATCTTGCTTGCGGCCCAACTGAAGTAAAAGTTGATTGTATCTTTGAAGGTTAGGGGTAGCGACTTCTCTTTGTAATTCGGGTTTATCCACAGTGTATGAGAACAAGAACGAAAGTGTTTCAATAGACTCTTGATGAATAATAAGAGGCTCGGATTTCTAATGATATCGATTAGCCCGCTATACATAAATTATCCTGAACAATAAGAAAGACTTACGCCTACGAAACCTAAAAGTTGTGCACTCCACGCCTTAGCGTTGGCAATAAGGAGCGAGTGAGAGTTCTCACAGGTGACGCGGATAAGCGTAATGCCACACCAACGCGCAGTGACATTCTTGGATTGTAATAAAGTGTTTAAGCGGACAGTCCACTTTCTGTATACTGCAGCCAACTCGTCACTAGGTTCGTCGCCAGTCTCGTCAAATAAGCGATGATTGACAATAATATCTAAAATAAATGTTATGTTCTTGTGAATCAAGTTTTCATTCGACATGTACGAGCTGAGAACATTGCTCAGTAATTGTGTGTTTTTTGCTGAGGATGTCAGTTGAAAAGACATGGTTATTTTGAAGGTATGTCAAACGTAGGGTGTTTGAATAAGGAGGCGACACTTTTGTTTAAAAAAGGTTGCTGCCAAAAAATTCTACAGTGTAAAAATGTAAGCCACCTGAATGCCATAAGAAGTATAGTTGACGCGTTTTCCTCGTATTGCACGTCACGCTGTAAAAGGTTGCATAAATCAAGACTCTACGTCAAGATTCTTACATATTCTGGTGTTATTGAGCGTCGATATCTGCTCTTATGATGAGATGGCAGAGATAGCCTAACCATAAAGTACAATTCCGAGCGAGTTTTATACAAGAGTGTTGAGTAATTTTCAGCTAAAGCAAACACAATTCACAGGCAAGGTGACACAATAAGCTAAATGTCTAGTTCGGTTTTTTTGTATTTACAACAATATGAATATTCCATTTTTTTTTATTTTTATGTATGATGATGACAAGAACAAGTGTATGAGTGGAAAAAAAAAAAGAGAATAAGCAACTTATTCGTTCAAAGCCTTCTTGGCGAATTGAGGCAAGACGAAAGCAGCCTTGTGAATTTCAGAGTTGTAGTAACGGAAGAGCTTCGAGGATCCTTCAATCAAATCGTCTTGGCGGCTAATCATGATATTAGGTGGTTGCAAGATGTCCAAATTAGGCTCTGCTGGTCGGCGCTTTTTAACTTGATATTTGCCATATTTTGAATGAGCTTGATTTGTCTCTGTATGTGAGGTATCACAGTCAGGAAATGATAAGTATACAGATGAGAATTAGACTTCTTACCACATAAGAAGTATAGTTGACGCGTTTTCCTCGTATTGCACGTCACGCTGTAAAAGGTTGCATAAATCAAGACTCTACGTCAAGATTCTTACATATTCTGGTGTTATTGAGCGTCGATATCTGCTCTTATGATGAGATGGCAGAGATAGCCTAACCATAAAGTACAATTCCGAGCGAGTTTTATACAAGAGTGTTGAGTAATTTTCAGCTAAAGCAAACACAATTCACAGGCAAGGTGACACAATAAGCTAAATGTCTAGTTCGGTTTTTTTGTATTTACAACAATATGAATATTCCATTTTTTTTTATTTTTATGTATGATGATGACAAGAACAAGTGTATGAGTGGAAAAAAAAAAAACGAGAATAAGCAACTTATTCGTTCAAAGCCTTCTTGGCGAATTGAGGCAAGACGAAAGCAGCCTTGTGAATTTCAGAGTTGTAGTAACGGAAGAGCTTATCTTCTTCTTCCTTAGTGAAAGAACGAAGGGGTTCCTTGATGTTGGCGTTAGGATCCTTGGAACACATGATGTGACCAATTTGACCACTGGGGTAAGTGGGGATGCTAGTGTAAGCATATTCAACTTGGGGGTAGATGTTCTTACAGAAGTCCTTGACCTTTCTGATGAGAGGAAGATGGAGCCACATACATTCACCTTGGGTGGAGAAGACACCCTTTTCGGTAAGAGCGTTCTTCAAAAGTTGGAAGAAGTCAGGACCGAAGAGAGATTCAGCGGGACCATCGGGATCAGAAGAGTCAGTGATGATAACATCATATTGGTTGACCTTGTCCTTCAAGAAAGTGTGTACGTCACCAATGTGAAGGGTGACCTTGGGGTGTTCGAAACCAACAGACATGTTGGGGAGGTACTTCTTGGAGACACGAGGAACAGCTTGATGTTGGCGTTAGGATCCTTGGAACACATGATGTGACCAATTTGACCACTGGGGTAAGTGGGGATGCTAGTGTAAGCATATTCAACTTGGGGGTAGATGTTCTTACAGAAGTCCTTGACCTTTCTGATGAGAGGAAGATGGAGCCACATACATTCACCTTGGGTGGAGAAGACACCCTTTTCGGTAAGAGCGTTCTTCAAAAGTTGGAAGAAGTCAGGACCGAAGAGAGATTCAGCGGGACCATCGGGATCAGAAGAGTCAGTGATGATAACATCATATTGGTTGACCTTGTCCTTCAAGAATTCGAAACCGTCACCAATGTGAAGGGTGACCTTGGGGTGTTCGAAACCAACAGACATGTTGGGGAGGTACTTCTTGGAGACACGAGGAACAGCTTCGTCAATATCGACAAGAGTGGCTTCTTCAACACACTCGTGCTTGACAACTTCACGAAGAACACCACCGTCACCACCACCAATGACAAGAACCTATACATCATTGATAGGTTAATATCGATTTTATCTCCTTTCTTTTTCTCTCCTTCTCTATATTATATTTACCTTCTTGGGACAAGGGTGAGAGTTCATGGCAAGATGAGTGATCATTTCTTGGTAGCTATAATAGAGTATGTAGAATTTAGTATCCCACTATGAAAATATATATTCTCCTGGCTGACACTTACGAGAATTCATCACGCTCGGTAGCTTGGATGACGTTATCAAGAACCAAAACGTTACCATAGTTGGCGGATTGGAAAACGAGAACGTCTTGGAACTTGGACTTTTCAACGTGAAGGATTTCTTCAACCTTGAGAGCCATGGCTTTTCAAGAAGGAAAAAAAAAAAACGCACATGTCAGCTTATTCATGTCGAAAAAAAAGAGTCTATCCTCTTTTTTTTTGTTTAGTTAAAATATGACTTTACCTTGACCGGGCCACATGGTGGACTTTTCCATGAACCAACCGTCAACGATAGAAGGGTGAGTGAGAGGTGCAGCCATCTTTATAATTCAAAAAGTGTAAAGAAACAAAGATTCCAGCTTTTCCCTTTTTTCATTCTTCTTAAATAAAAAACTTTTTTTTTAAAGTTCTTTTTAGTGTGACTTTTTTTACTGCTTTGGGCACGGAGTGATTCCCAGGCTTTCATTTACATTTGAACTTTAAGAATTTCTTTATGAAAAAAGAAAGAAAGTGCTTTGATGGCGTATTATAAGCTCAAAGTACTTTTATTAGACTATGTCTTGAAAAAAAGTATAATGTATGGGAATCAAATGAAAAAAAATACAACTGATTCAATAAAACGGCACCAGTTGTACTAGTAGTTTGTCCTACGCTTTTTATTTATCATGATAACAACGGACTTTCATTTTAGTATGACACATATATGTGAAAGAAATGTAAGAAAAAAGTAAGGATTTATACGACAAGAAAGAATACCCGTACTCAAGTCACCGTAAACACCCGAAAGAAAGGAGTTGCTTTAGTCCACTGAAGTAAACTTTAAATGCTTCAATAAAGCTTATGTTATGTGATATGATGCGTGAAAATTCGCCATGGTAGCACAAAAAAAGGGCTAAAGGCACAAAGTATGTCTACATGTACTATGATTGTGAAAGAAGCTGCACCAATAATAGAGTAGAGTGAAAGTCTAGGCCGCAAGTTCAATGGAGTACCTGAATCAAGTATAGTAATTTTGGACATATGAGTCTACTACCGCAAAGAGAATTCACAAGTATATAAATTATGCTACGCTCATTATAAAAGCACGCATCAATTTTTATTATATATATAAAAAACAACTATCCTTGCTGACCTTTACCACCACTGGCAGTGTTGCTCGTATTGTTATTACTACTGCTAGCCATGCTGTCTACTTCTCCGCCACCATAACGAATGACAAGTCTTTTAATGCTGAGGTAAATATTAAACACGACTGAAAGTGCTGCATTATCGTGTTTGTTTGGCTGTTGTGATGGCAGCAGCCATTTATCCAACTCAAGTGTTGTATTGTGTAATGCGTCTCTAGTGTAATTTGATAAGATGTAGCGCAACCTTAAAAAGTGTGCAAATATGATCAATGCCAAGACAGATGTCTGAAAACTGTCAAATATGTATGTGCATCATGTGAGTTACGTGTGTAGATCCCATTGCATGTATCTATGTTAGACTTACGTAATCACACCTATTAAAAGTCGACCCATGATGCCTACGACTTCGACATAAGCCACGTAGCACATAGCAGTGGTATGATAATTGTCTGTAAATTGCTGTATCTTTTGATTGAATTGATGAAGGATTGATTCTTGATCTGCTTTTTTGTTGTTGTTGGGTATAGAAATAAGTGGAATAATGTTGCTTTTAAAGTAAGTTAAAGTGTGAAATATAGAAAATGTAAAAAAGGGAATCAAGGTCACTATAGAGGAAGAAATTAGGTGCAGTTCCTTTGCACGCATAATGTCATTTATTCTCACCTGTAATGGGTTGATATGAATACCAGTAAAAGGCAATGACAAAGTAATGAACGTTTTCATCACACAAGAAATTCATACCAAACGAGGTATGCGTAACCTATCATATATTGCATTTTAAATAAGTGCTACTATTTTTCCAATCTCGGTTTTTATGTCTATATGTACCCCGATTGAATTATAGATAACTACAGCATACGATAATAATGCTCCCAAATAAGCCCGTTTATAATATGATGTATTTGTGTTGAATGATAGAACAGAGCTAAAGTATATAAGACCGTTGAAGACAACACATACGTGACCTAACCACCAATAAAACTGCCTTGACTATAGTATATGATGATGAGCAATGAGGGGAGACATGTTGAATTCATAGTAACACACAGACACTTACTTGAACTAAACTATAAACTTTGGCTTGTAATGAGACTTGTTCAGACATCATTTATACCATAAATGAATGAATGAAAAAGAGAAAAGGGGGGAAATAAGAAGGGAGCTGCTGTAGATTTGAAAGAAGGAGTTTCTCCAGGAACAATCATCACCGTCACACACACACACACACACACACACACACACACACAAACTTTTTAAGTCAAATATATCAATAGGCTTTTCACCTCTTCGCCACTCATTATACAACTTTGCAATGCCCATTATCGAACTCATAGAAGAAGACAATGACTCACGTCCCTTGAACCTCAACACAGGCAATGTCAAGAAATACGCTGATTTGACCGAAGAGGAGCAAACTGCTTTACTTGACCACATTGCGTCTCAAGTGGCAAATGATCCCGCCGCCTTTGAACGATTAGCGACCATGTTCTTGGAGCAGACTACCAAAGCAGACTTCAACACTGTTCATGTGCAACCTCAAGCAGGATTTGTATGCAAAACCCACGTTGTTTCCACGCGAAATAAGAAATACCCAGTGAACACAGTAGTCTTTATAAATATTTGCTTTGCGTCAGCTATTCCTGCACCACCTTCAGTGAGTGAATCCGAGATTCAAAAAGCCTTAAACGCTGAGCCCAACGCGACGTATAAAATCCCTCTCAGTATGGGAATAGAAAGAAATGAAGGAGGTAAAAGATAAGAGCGTTAAACAAGAGAGAAAGTAAAGCTGACATATTTTCTCGTAAATATAGACAAATTAATTATGGACGCTTGTGTTCATACTCAAGCGTATTTACGATGCGAAAAAGATTTGGATTATCGACTGTATATATTGGAATTAGCTATGGAATATGTAGAAGAGATTTGCTCCGTCAATCTCAGCAGAGAATTCACGATGCCTAATACCAAATCCAAAGGAACAATCCCAACGCGTAGATTACGTTTACCTAAACCCTCGCTTGTGACAGCCGTCAAAAATGAATTGAAACCAACAAGTAGTAGTGATATTAGTTGGAAATTCCAACCGGAGATCAAGAAAGAGGATAGTTTGATCACTATTCGAATTCCAATGCCAGACAAGGTAAAGTAACTCAAGCTGGATTATTTATTTATTTATTATTTACACGTTGCATATACATAGAATTTCACCTCGTGGAAAGTAGATATTCAAGCAGACAAAGTTATTTTAACCATGAAAAACAAGCCCTTGGATATCGTCTTACCGCATCTTATAGATATCAAAGACACTGCAAACAAAGTAGACTATTATTCCAAAAGTCAAGACTTGGTGATTACACTGAAATCCGTCACAAGAACACAATACCTTTAGAATGAAAAAAAAATAAATTAAAAATAAAGTGTAAAGAGAGAAAGTGAGGGAAATGCCACGTCAATTTCTTATTGGGTGGAATAAAATTATTTATTTTTGTGAGGGCCAAAATGCTGTCTCACCCCCAAGGGACGCACGTACAAACACACACAAGAGCGTAATTTATAAATTCTAATTATGTATTTATTTTCTTTTTCTCTTTTTCTTCTCTCTCTTTTCGAAAACTACATATTCTAAAGAAATAATGACTGAAGTTGCTGCTCAAACCCCTACTAACGCTGAAAACCAAGTTGCCCTTAACAACGCCGAAAACGAAGTTGCCGAAGGTGAATACCAAGACCGTTTCTTGGAAGGTTCTCAACGTATTGTGCCTTATGATTTGTTGGAGGCACGCGGTAACGCTGACAAGTCTACTGATCCTGATGCTAAAATCTACAGAGAAGCCAAGGAGTTGTTCCGTAAGGGTTATGAACTCTGTATGACTATTCCTCGATCCCTTGATGATGACATTTTGGAAAAGCATGAGGAAGACATCAAGACTGCATCTGAAACCATGGTCGAGGCCTGGATTATGGACGACAAGGCTGCCCCTATGTCAGAACGTATTTTGATTCTTGGTCAACAATATGAAAAGGTATTACTCAAGAATATTCCTGAAGAGCAAAAGGAAGGTTTTTATGTCAAGGACAGTCTTTTGTTCTCTGCTTGGATTTTATTAGTGGGAAGACAATTTAAGCATTGGTAAGTTGTATAACTATTTGTTTATTTGTATATAATTGAGAGTGGGCGAATATTGAAATAATAATACCTGTTGGATTTGATTTTAGTATTACCACATTATCTTTGGCTATCGACACATACCCTGATCTTCCTGCACGCGTCTTCTTCCTTCGTGCATCATGTTACCTTTCCTTGGGTAAGCTTAGGTAAGTCATGAACAAAAATTAACCCCGCTTTCTCACCCCTTGCCAACAAAACTTAATTTTTTTCTAAAATTTATTTAGACTTGGTATTAAGGATTTGGAAAAGGCTTTGGAAAGAGATCCCAACTTCTCTATTGCTTATTTCGTTCTTGGTTCCGTCTATTTAGCTATGGACAATGAGCGTGAAAACGCCATCAAGAACTATAAGCTCTATCTTCAAAATGGTCACCCTGATACCAATGACTCTGTGCATGCTCTTTACGCTTTATCTGTTTTGGTGAACCACAAGAAGAGAAAGAACGAAGCCCGTGAATACTACCTCAAGGGTAAGGCTGCTGAAGCTAGATTCAAAGAATTATACGGTGCCCATGCCGGTTTCAGCGATACTAAGCGTGATGCTATTCTTGCTCACGAATCCGAGGAAGAAGCACAGAAATTGATTGCAGCTTATGCACCAAAGAAGCAACACGACCAAAAGATGCAACAATTGATCCAATCTGGTATTCTTAATACCTCTTTCCCTCCCAACCCCAAGAGATGTTCTCACTGTGCTGCTACTCACGCCAAGGATAAGCCAGAGTCTCCTCTCTTGGCTTGTGGTGCTTGTAGAAGCATTTGGTACTGTTCTCGTAACTGCCAAGTTGCTGACTTCAAGGCTTCTCATAAGGGTCAATGTAAACAATTGCAAGCATTGAAGGCCGAGGAACCCAAATAATAAAATCGTTCTTGTTTTGTTTTTTGTTTTTTTCCACGCATAAATTCATATCACACCTCTCTTCTCTCCCCCTTGCAAATCCTTTCTTTTTTTTCGTATAGTAATCACCCCAACAAATACATAATTTATAAACAATAAAAAAAAGAATACATATTGTATGTGTAAATAAGAACATTTCATCGCTCGGATTTTGAAAGAGAAATAGAGGGGCTGCTGCTGAGATTAAGATAATCTAACCTAAAAATACATCACATTTTTTTTTAATTTTGGCAGGTCGCTGAAGTCTCCACATTCAAACGCCATCTACAATGACTCGATTCAACGGCTGCATCGATCTTCATCACGGCAAAGTAAAGCAAATCGTAGGAGGATCTCTCTTGGACAGCTCCCCCGATCAACTCACCACCAACTTTGTATCCGAGTAAGCAGCTGATCTTCTCTTTTTATTGAATATATTACAATTGACACCATTTTGAAAAACGTAGAGAATCACCAAGTTATTACTCCAAACTCTACAAGGAAAACAATGTCACTCGTTGTCATGTTATTAAGTTAGGTCCTAATAACGACGATGCTGCTAAAGAAGCGCTTGCTGCTTGGCCTCAAGGGCTTCAAGTAGGCGGAGGTATCACACTCGATAACGCTGAAGAATGGTTGGCTCTTGGCGCTTCTAAAGTGATTGTCACCAGTTATTTATTTCCAGGAGCTACTTTCTCCAAAGAGAGACTTGTTCAACTTTGCGAACGCGTAGGTAAAGACAAGTTGGTTGTGGATGTCAGGTAAATGTTTATAGTATATTATATGGCGAGCGCCAAGACGTTAATCGATCGTGTTTATCACTACTTAGTTGTCGTAAGAAGAATAACAAATGGTTGGTTGCAATGGATAAATGGCAAACGATGACTGATATGGAAGTTAATAAAGGTATGCACTTTATACTCTGGAAGCTGTATTCTGTTCTAATGAATGCATTCGTGTGGGATAGATACCCTTGATATGTTGAGTGAATATTGCAGGTAAATAAACGCATAGAGAGGTAAAAGAGGAAAATTGGGCGCTAAGTACTCTTGTATTCTAGTGAGTTCTTGATTCATGCTGCTGACGTCGAAGGTCTTTGCAACGGAATTGATGAGGAATTAGTTGAACGTAAGATATATAAAGGTATAGAGCTTACCACTATGTACTCATCATGATAAATAGGCTTGGGTGAATGGGTAACGATTCCTACAACTTATGCTGGTGGTGGAAGATGTAAAGTCTACTTCCAAGTTGAAAACACACGCTTTCTATGGTACTTATACTTTCTATTTTTTGTAGCTATGGAAGATTTAAAGCTTGTAGATACACTCTCCAAGGGCAAGGTTGATTTGACATTCGGAAGGTAATTTAAACTCACTATTTTATCATTAAAAAAAAGAACAGGAACTGATTTATCTTTAAAATTGTGCAGCGCTTTAGATATTTTCGGTGGAAATGGAGTTACTTTTGAAGAGTGTGTAGAATGGAACAAGCTGCATAATTGAACTTTTGGTCACCCTATAAAATAAAAATTAATTTTCCGCCTTCTTTTTTTCGCTGTTATTATATCCTTTTACTATCTCTCCCACCCCTTTCCCGCATATATAAACACACACACACACACAAAGTTAGAAAAAATAATATGAGTAATAATACTGCAACTATAAAAAAGAATATTCCTAAAGATGAGTGGGAGCAACGACTTACAAAAGTAAAAGTGAATAAGCAGTAAGTCACATCAAGATGAAGCACTGTGTGTAATGTGAGAAAGGAGATTAATTTCAGCAAAAATACATAGAGATCTTAATCAGCTTGTCATGAATTACCTTGTGGTTGAAGGATATAAGGACGCCGCTGAGCAGTTTAGTTCAGAGAGCGGGTTAGCACCTACGGTGGATTTACAGTCTATTCAAGAAAGAATGGACATTCGTCACGCTATACAATCAGGCGATGTGGATACTGCTATTGATTTAGTGAACGACTTGAACCCAGAGGTAAGTTAAGTTCTTTTATATTAGTAAGCAGTATACAACAAGCATATTGACACCTTGTTGATGGATAGATTCTGGATACCAACCCACATTTATTTTTCCACCTTCAACAACAACGCTTGATCGAGCTGATTCGTAAAGGTGCGTTTCAAGAAGCACTCGAGTTTGCGTCAGAAGAAATGGCACCTCGAGGTGAAGAACACCCCGAATTTTTAGAGGAGTTGGAAAGAACGATGGCGCTATTAGCTTTTCAGGATAATTCAGATTCACCAGTACAGGACTTGCTTCATCCTGGACAACGTCAAAAGACAGCAAGTGAATTAAACTCGGCCATATTAATGAGTCAGTCTCAGGAGAAGGATCCTAAATTACCTAACTTGCTTAAAATGTTGGCTTGGAGTCAAGAGCAGTTGGATGAGCGTATGGTGTATCCTAGAATTGAAGATTGGGTCAAAGCGGACTTGGTGTTACGAGATGAAAATGGAAATACCATCGAAGAAGATGTTACAATGGCCAATTAATAAAGATGATTGACAACAATTTGTATAAATAATATATTACTGCTGTGGATGTGTGAAAATGCGTTTACCATATAAATAAACATAAAGGGAGTTTTTTTTTAAAGTGAATATGCACTGACCTATAAAGGATGGTGGTACACTGTGTGCGTGTGTGTATATGTTGGATGTCACGGAGATGTCGCTTATATTTTGTAAGAAAAAAATGAGGAATTTGATAATCCGACACGCTTAGTTTTCGATCAACTGCAGTTCCGATCAAAGAGAACTTCATGTGTCTAATAAGTGTTACAAATGGAACAAATTGTTTCTCCTCTACCTTAATTATCATTCTCTCCATCGCCCCGCTCTACTCCCCCCAAGAAAAAAAGGTTCAGCCAAATAAAGGAGGAGGGCGAACCTTGAAATAGGAAATTAACCATATTTGTAAAGCCCATTTAAAAAAAAAAATCTCGATTAAATCCATTAACCTTCTCATTTGCCTTCTAGTGTGTACGTCTCTCTCTCTTCTCTTTCTCTTATTTTTATTTTTTCTCAAAAAACTAGAAATACTAAAAAGTCGCTTGCTTACACTTTGAACCCAAAAAGCCATGATGATGAATACATGTTTTTGGGCATTACTATCAGTTGGAAATCTTCAATTTATCAGCACTTCCTCATATGACAAGTTGAGAGGCCAATCCTTGTTTGATATTATTCGATCAACTGCAGTTCCGATCAAAGAGAACTTCATGTGTCTAATAAGTGTTACAAATGGAACAAATTGTTTCTCCTCTACCTTAATTATCATTCTCTCCATCGCCCCGCTCTACTCCCCCCAAGAAAAAAACGGTTCAGCCAAATAAAGGAGGAGGGCGAACCTTGAAATAGGAAATTAACCATATTTGTAAAGCCCATTTAAAAAAAAAAACTCTCGATTAAATCCATTAACCTTCTCATTTGCCTTCTGCTTTCCCTCTCTCTCTCTCTTCTCTTTCTCTTATTTTTATTTTTTCTCAAAAAACTAGAAATACTAAAAAGTCGCTTGCTTACACTTTGAACCCAAAAAGCCATGATGATGAATACATGTTTTTGGGCATTACTATCAGTTGGAAATCTTCAATTTATCAGCACTTCCTCATATGACAAGTTGAGAGGCCAATCCTTGTTTGATATTATTCATCCTGATGAAGTTTCTCTCGCAAAACGAGACCTTTACAAATTTATGGATTCCAATATATTAGGTGGATCAGTAACAAGGTATGTATAAGTGCCTACACATTGACTTGAGTATTTATCCTTCATTTCTATCATTTAGATGTCGAGTAGAAGATTATTCAAGTAATAGTCAGGTAAAAAAAAAAAAAACTCTTGAATGAAAATTGCTTTCAGAAACTGATTTTTTATTTGTTTGTTATTTTACACTTCTTCTGGTATATAGAACAACAACAGTTATAACAAGACGTCATCATGGATTGTAGTAGATATTATTATGTACGTCGCAACAGAGAACTTGGTTTTGGCCTTCTTTCATCGACAATATCAAAGTATGTTCCAAAAAAAAAAAAAAAAAAAAAACGTCTTAGTACTATCCAACTCACCTTCCTTTTCGGATTGACTTATTTTAGATAGATCAGTATGTGGTGATCATGACTTCAGTTTAGCAGATAGAGATTTCACTCTAAGAGATTTAAAGTCTTCAGTAACCATGGCAGCGGAGCACCATCCTTATTTTAATAATGCAGCTGATTCTTCTCCGCATCAATTTTTTCACATTCTGGACAATCGAACCAAGTCAGTGCTACTGTCATGGCCCGATCACTATCCCAACGAAATAATAAACTATGGTGGTGGTGCACAGATGGACCTTTTAGATGACCGACCCATGTCACCTAATAAAACACTATCTTGCTTCCACTGTGTTCAGAATCCCATTCGCACTATTCAAAATAAAAAAATCGACAGCCTGGTAATAGAGTATGGCTCCATCTCTTTTCTTCTCATACACATGGAAGAAATGTAAGAAATATTTAGATAAAATTGTTTCGATTTGTATATATTAAAATTGTATTTATAGTAAACAGTTGACATTATCATCACCATCGTCGCCCACCTATAAAAACAACAACAACAACTATTATTATAGCCGAAATACGATGAGTCATCGCACCATAGAGCAACAGCAACAACAACACAGATATCCATCGCTACTATTACAACAAGATGAGCCGGAGCACCATTGCTATTCTACTAGTAGCAAAGCTTATCATCATCCTTATGGGCGTTCCTCAGCACCCTCCAGTCCCATCCGAAAACATCGCACAAATAATAATAATAGCACTACTAAACAGTCTTCCATCAAATTAGAAAGCCTTTTAATACCTGTCACTCATCAACAGCATAGTAACAATAACAATAATAATCAACCCCAATACCAACTACACCAAAGAAATCAATGTCAAAGCTGTGGCACAAGCTCTAGTCCAGAATGGAGACGTGGTCCGACAGGCCATAAAACGTAAGTAACTAGACCACGGTTTTAAATTGTCGTATATACTAAAAGCACTCAATGTTTATTATTAGACTATGTAACGCTTGCGGATTACGCTATTCTCGATCTGTTGCACGTCAAGGAAAGATGGCAAACCAACAACAACAACAACAACAACGATCCTCACCAGTTTTGTTTCATCCAAAAAAGAAATCACGTCCGTTATCCAGTAGATCCACATCCCCTTCTTCTCCAACATTTACTACCAGTAATAGCACTTCGCCTTCTTCAACACCTCGCCAATTTAATATCTCTGAATTAATCAACATCAACTATTGATCATACCATTTCATGTACGATATATAATTTTGTACAACGCACATACATTTTACCCTCTCTCTTTTCATGTACTGTTTTATTTTTCCTTCTCATTGTTGCTATTATTATACACCACTGCTACCAATATTGCTTCTTCACTGCCCCCTACCTTTCGTTTTTTTTTTTCTGCGCAAAAAATGTGAACACATTACATGCAATATAATAATCATTGAAATATTTGTGTAATATTACATACGACCTTTTGTTCATATTTTACGAATATTTCATAATGGTTATATTTCATTCCTTTCCTTTCACTACCCTCACTCCTCTATGTATGTATTCAATTCTATTTATTTATATTTCTTTGTTGGTCATGTATTAGTTTTACTGTGGCATATGTTTATAATAAAAAATTTACACAAAAAATTAGAATGAATGTGATATTTAGTAGGTGATCGGAATGGTCAATTCCGATTTTTCATAATTAGCCTTTTTTCTAAAGGGCAATCAGAATAAATGGCACGCTCCAAGTACACACAAGTAGGGCGAGTGCGCGAGCGCGCGCGCGCGCGCACAGGGCGGTCGGGCGGGCGGGTGACAGAGTTTACTAAAAAAAAAAAAAAAAAATTGTTAACCTCACTTGCTGGCCTTCATTTACAGGTTTGTTGGTTACTCCAAAAAGGGTAGGAGAGTGAAGATCAAAGAATGGCATGATTTTTTTATCAGTGACAGTGGAAATAATAGTGGCGGGTCAGTTGTTGTTGATGTACGACACCCCCAAAAAGTTTCATGAATGTAATAGTTTCTGATCGTACACTTGTTATAAAGAACAAACACCACTTTTCCTTTTATGTAAGTGGAAGAACGCTTTTTTTATTCTAATCCCTTCGGATAAACATCCTTTTGTTTTATCTCAATACTTTGAGAAGGAAAAAGAAAAAGCGACTAGCGTTTCAAATAAGATTCGTATAAAAAGCGTGCTAAACATGATGTTACACTATAAAAAGTTGTTAAAATCAAGTTGTTTAATAAACTTTATTTCTTCTGATTAGACGAGCAATATATATGTGTGTGTACATGTATATATATTTAACCCCTGTTTCCAGCTATTTGGTTGTAACTGATATATAAGATCTATGTAACAATGCGCATTGTTACCTAGAATTATATAAAATAATTCCAAGGTCATTCTTACAAAGGGGCACAAAAATAAAAAGAAAACAAAGATTGGTACACCTTCGTGACGGTAAGCACTATAGAATAAAGTTATGATTCGTGAGAACCACTCATTATTGATATTATCGTCTACGTATTATTTGGAAGTTATTTCAATCAGGTCCTGTTTACGTTATATTTTGTGGACTGGCACATGAAAAGTACAAATATTTATCCCGCCTTCCGCGCTTAGACATCAAAATTTTATCGCAGCCTTCGTATTTTTTTATTTTTTTCTCCACTCTCTTTTAAAATTAAATTGACAACCCTGTCAAAATCAACATAATAAAAACCCAGCAAAGCTCAAATTAAAAGCGACAGGTTTTAGAGGCAGAAGCAATGATGAATATTATTTAAAAATAAAATACGATAAATTAACCATGTATCATGTTGCACTCGTTAGTAAATGAGGAAGATCGATTTAAGTACTTTTACAGTTAAAAAAAATTACTTCGGAGTGTACAATCTTTGATATGTACAGTAGAAAATATAAAAAGCTTCTGATTACATTTGCCTTCTTGTATCACCGTTGCTAGAATCTCCTCGAATAAACAAAGCTTTGTGTAAGGTCAAATAAATAAACTTCTCGTCTTGATAACAACACAATTTTTCTCTCTCGGTTAATAGAACAAAGCTTACTTTGACTAAAAGTGGATTAGTGATCGAAAAGTGCGTTTTGCCCTTTTTCAATTTGGAATGATACTTTCTGTCTACTACGTCTGTGCACCTTTTGATTGAATGAGCGATTTTTGAGCTTTCCAAAACGCGAAAAAAAACAGAATTTGCGCGTTTTCAAATTGCCCCTTTTTACTTCATCCATTACATAACATCCCTCTACATACATATAAAACAAAAAGTTGCCATGAGAGAGGAAGATATTGGTATTTCATTTAAATGACATGGTATTTGTACCAATGTGACTAAATTTCATTTCCAATATAGCACTACTCGCCGACACTACTTACACATTACATCGCTGCTCACCATTATTCCGATTTGTTGCAACGAAACGAGAATATCTTCATTTAGAGCGTCTTGTAGCAAAAGCTATTTGCGATCAGCTTGATCTCTGCGTTGAAGGACAAGAAGTCGACCCCAACTTACCACGCCCTTCGGGTAAGATCTATGTGCTCAAATTTCGACCTTTTGAGTTTGAAGGGTTTGAACACGACAATACCTACCGCGAACAACCAGTGATAAAGTTTGAACTTGAATATCATTTCTACGGCAAGAAAAGAGATCGTGCTCAGCATATGATCATGTTCCCCGCCAAAACGATACCCCCAGCCAATACCTCTTCAAAGGAATTTTGGTTCTATCCATTGATTTTGTCTAAATTAACAGCGCCAGTGTTGAATATTGTTGCAAGAGTGTTTGAGCGTCATTTTCATGCTTATATCTCACCACTACAAGTAGCACCGAGTCTGCTGGAGTCTGTGGTCCAGTATTATGCGATGTCAAGTTGTGAGCCTTTGTTAAATGATGACATGTATATTGGAGGTAATATAAATCTCAGTGTTTTGTGTGCGATAGAACAATCTCTGACGAGGTGCTTTTTACTATTCAGATATAAGGAAAAGTGTGAGGACAGAACCAATGCTAAGACTAGAATACATAGGAGAGGGACCAGAGATTAATACGATCAAGTTGAGCATACGACCCAATCAAGTGATTAAAATGTGCTCGCTAGGGAGTGGACCAGAAGAGTTTTATACCATGTTCAGATCACATATTCGAAATTCGACGAAAATTAATCTCGGTGCGTTTTTATTGAACTCAGTTTCTTGCAGCATTGTTTCGCTTTCTAAAGAAGATAAATTAAAGGTAAATAAGAAAGAGAGATAAAATAGGATAGTGCAATGGCTAAATTTTAGTTTTGCTATAGATTCCAAGAGCATCGCCAAAGCCTTATGTGTTTCGCGTGCTTGAGGACTTGATATTGTTAGCTTCTAAAGGACAGTAGTAACTGTGTTTGAAATAAGCAAATAAAACATGTTTTTAGGCTTGCCATACATACAACAACAACAAGTTTTTTTTTTTTCTTTTTTCTTTTTCTGGCTTCTTTTTTTTTCAAACTTTTTACTATTACTATTAATGACTAAAGAACCTGGCCAGCCACCCAAGGCTGTCAATATTATTCGGCCAAATACCAACTATGGTTTATTACATAATACCACAAGCACAAGCAGTAGTGGAAGCAGTAATAGCGGGTCCCTGATATACTCCCAACAACAACACCAGCAACAACATAAGCGTAATGGCATTTCCAGTACCAACTCTTCTGTTCTAAGTTCGAATCGCAAGCCAAGAGTAAACAGTACAGCCAAGATTGTGGAGAAGCCTGTTCTTAACCTTTACCACCCACCTACAAGGAAGCCTTCTTATGATCGTTCTAATTCATCTTCGATAATAAGTACTTCTACAGCAAACCATTCCAGCAGGCCTCCCATTGAAATATATAAACCTCAACAACAACAACAGCAACATCACTTTCCACCAGTACAACATCAAGCTCAACGCATGACCAAGTCTTTAACAGCTCCATCTCTAACAAGTAATAGTGAGTCTTTTAATAACGCAAATAATCATACAAGCAGCAACAGTAGACCTATATCCCCTTTTCACGGTCGCCCAAATCATCGATCCGTACTAGGTCCCATTGTAACCCCTGTCGCTGCAACAACAACAACAAACCAATCCCCCACAGCAATAGCAGATCATTCTGAATATAATAACAGGTCTTTATTAGAAGGCATTAATAAAATAGTACATGACGAACAACCAGGACAACAAGATACAATTGTAAATGATGACGTGGAGAATGATATTGAAGATGATGATGACGACAACTCTGAAGAAGAAGAAATAGAGACTATAGAAGAGGAAGAAGAAGAAGAGGAGGAGGAGCCCGTTATTAACGAAGCACGAGTCAATAGAAAGGTAAATAAAGGAATTAATTGAAAAATATTTAAAAATATAAGCTGATTATTTGCCCCCGCATTATTGTTTTTGTTCTCTTTAGATTGCGGATCTGGAATTATCCATCAACTCGTTGTTAACTGTCAATGCAATGCTAGAAGCAACAGTCAGAAAACAAGCTTCACAGTTGAATCAAATGAAACAAAAGATGCTTTCTGGAGAGAGTGTAGATAAAATTTTGGATGAAGTGACTATCATTGACGTAGTGGAAGATCATCATTCTGGTCAAGCTGTAGGATGAAATGTCATAGTGCATGGATAAAAAGTACAAAAGTATTAATTGATATTTATAGGATGAGGAAGAAGAGGATTGGGATAAAGATGTATTATTTCAACGCTTACGTAAAATTACCGAATATATGATTGAACAAGGTCAGAAATCCATCGACTATGAATACAAGATATTAGGTAGAGTTTTATCGAATTATGAACAAAACGATGATGACGACGACGATGAGGATGATGACGAAGAAGAAGGAGAAGAGGAGGAGGAGGAGGATGATAATGATACTATACCAGGTAAAGACTAGACTAGACTAGTTGATATATATGTAAAAGCTTATCATAATCTTTTATTATGCAGATAATACAGCAGCAGCATTATCATTACACCAACAATCTCTATTACCAGCAAAATCTAAAAGCGATACTTTATCACCTAAATCAACAATACCCTCACCATCATCTATACCATTACCAACTACTCATATTATTAATAGAATTCCAAAATCAAAGAAAAGATTACTTTAATATTATCATTGCCTTCTACTACTCTATTCTTTCCCCAATAAAAAACACCATGCTTGTACCTGTATTTGTTAATTTGCGTGTGTACAAATGGAACGCGCTTTGTATTTTTCTGGCTCCGTGCACGCGATTAAATTATCGTTTTTGTTAAATGCGCGTGCGCGTGCGCGCAATAGACAATTTTATTTATTTCCTCTTTCAATTGAGAGAATAACATGAGCGATTCGAGTAGAGTCATTCATCCATTCTTTCAACTCCAACAACAAAAGAAACCCAACACACCACCACCACCAACTTCTACGAATACACCCACGCATGTAGTTAATAATTTATCAGTATACCAACCTTCTTCAGTGAAAACGACAAATAAAAAGAACGAGAAGCCACCGAAAAAGCTATCAAAGTCACCTTCTCCTCCACCACCAACTGCTGCTGCTGCACGCGCACCGCAGGCTAAACGTGGAAGGCCCAGAAAGGCGAAAACTGCTTCCACCCAAAAGACGCAACAACTCATTTATGACGAACTACAACCTATGGATATTGAGAGCACTCTTGCCCAAAAGCAACCTGTCAATGAGAAATGTAGAAAACCAAAGGTACAAAAACCTGCTTCACCATCGTCACCACCGCAACCACAACCACAACCTAAAAAAGTGCTGAATAAAGCCATGGCTGCCATAGCAACCAAAAAACCCGTTGCCAGTTGCTCCAAGCCATACTACGTTCCCATAGAGAAACCCAAGTTCTACTCAGATACATTAGAATACAAGGCACAGCAGGAATATGATGCTCTATTCAACTTTTACGGCCTCATCAACAAGGAAAAAAGATACGACACTGATTTTTCTCGACTAGATCGCTCGATCTATGGACATGCTCATGTGCGATCATCCTCCTTACTGTCACAACACGATCGCGATGAAGTAGACTACACATCACAACCAAAATCAACATCGCCAGTAGATCTGGGTGCGTTAATAAGCGATCGTCAACAAGCCTTTTTTCAATCAGCAGCAGCAGCTCGAACTCAACACCAACAGCACCCACACTCTACAGAATCGAAAACTCGACGTTTTCCGAAAAATGGGATGCATATTGAGACGCAAGCGGACGTAGAAGCATTTTTAGACCTTACTTTCCCTCAATGGCACACCTTCCCTGCCTGTGTCATTTTATCTCAACTCGTATTTAATAAATCCAATCATCGTCAAACTAATCAACAAACTTCATGGAACGACAAATATAGACCTAAATCTGTTAACGGGTTACTGGGAGAGCGACATAATTCCATCTATCTCAAAGACTGGTTACATCAAATGAAGATTGAGCCCATGTCTGCACCCACAACTGCCTCCGGTCATGACGGCAAAGGGCGCAAGAAAAAGAAGAAAAAAACAGTACAATTACAAGATTTAGACGGTTTATCACTTCAGGACGATGACGACGATGATGACTTTATGCCCGTGAAAAAGATGAAAACAGCAAAGCAACTTAAAAAGGAATCGATGCGATCCAATATCATCTTATTATCAGGGGATCATGGTGTTGGAAAGACAGCTTCGGTATACACTGCTGCAGATCAATTAGGTTACGAAGTATTTGAAATTAATTCAGGTACGAGACGATCGGGAAAGGACATCATGTCGATGGTGGGGGAGATGACAAAGAGTCATCTGGTGGCTTTTGGATTACCTCAAAAATTCTTTGGAGCAGCAGCGGCAACATCCGAATCAAGGACAGCAACAAATAGTGATCCATCGAAAAAGCGTAGACTAAATCCGTGTTTATCCAGTCAAGGCTTCAATGATCCACCCAAAGGGGATGGCTTATTAAAACACTTTTTACGGAAAAAGGAACCCTCACCCCCATCGTCCAAACCAAAACAACACCCATCCACCACCAATGAACCCAAGCAAAGTTTAATTCTATTAGAGGAAGTGGATTTACTATTTGAGGAGGATAAGGGGTTTTGGACATCCGTGATCGAACTATCCCAAAAGAGTAAAAGACCCATTATTATGACATGTAACGGTAAGTACTGTATAAAAAAAAATGAGAACACACTATCGTGTCTAATCAAAGGTTATACAAAACAGATCCGGACCAAATCCCTTTTGAGAACCTGTGTCTACAAGTAGTTTTGGAAATCAAACCCCCATCGGAAGCAGAACTCCTACCGTACCTGTGGTTAGTATGTTATTCAGAAGGCTATATCGTGAATCCAGCCGATCTGATGTGTTTGATGGCATTCTTGGGCCGTGATGTGCGTCAACTCATACAAACCTTGGAGCTGTATGCAGAGAATGGCGAACCCATATTTGAGAAATATCTGAGCATCGATCGTGAACATGATCCACTCGCACAAATCAAGACCAAATGTGTACCATCCCGAGTTGCCGTGGATACTTATCGACTGGCCCGTCATTATGGAGATTGGGGTGATACAATGGAAGATGACGATGGCGACGACGACGACAACGGGTTGGAGCGGATTGAGAAAGCTTTGGAAAACAATTCATTCACGGATGCTTGGCTAACCTGGAAAGAAAACGGAAATATGGTAATAAACCTTAAAAAAAAAGAAACGCTCTAAAATAGCATTCTAACACAGCTGAGTTCCTAGATCCATGAATCTGTCAAAGACCAAATCAACGGATTTACTAGTCTATGGTTAGAGGATGACGAAGAAAGTGAGTCAAAACTATTGTTACAAGATCTAGAGTCTAGTGTTTCTGTGATGAACAGTGCAAGTATGAAATCAAATGCTTGGCGAGATATTATATCAGATGGGGGGAGTCATTGGGATGAAGTTTGTGATACGAGGTATGTGGAGATTGGGGTGATACAATGGAAGATGACGATGGCGACGACGACGACAACGGGTTGGAGCGGATTGAGAAAGCTTTGGAAAACAATTCATTCACGGATGCTTGGCTAACCTGGAAAGAAAACGGAAATATGGTAATAAACCTTAAAAAAAAAGAAACGCTCTAAAATAGCATTCTAACACAGCTGAGTTCCTAGATCCATGAATCTGTCAAAGACCAAATCAACGGATTTACTAGTCTATGGTTAGAGGATGACGAAGAAAGTGAGTCAAAACTATTGTTACAAGATCTAGAGTCTAGTGTTTCTGTGATGAACAGTGCAAGTATGAAATCAAATGCTTGGCGAGATATTATATCAGATGGGGGGAGTCATTGGGATGAAGTTTGTGATACGAGGTATGTGTTTGTACAAAAAAAAAAGTATTCAAAGTGGTACCGTATTTAAAATGTTTATGCGAATAATACGTACAGGTCTTACAACTTTGAAGATTACACAGATGCAATCATGAAGTTACTAACCACCGAATTACTGTATCGACCGAAAGAGCAAGTCATTATGATGGAATACATACCTTATATCAAACAAATGATTTTGGCCGATAGTAAGGCCAAAACAGTCAAAACAAGATCGAAACGGAAGAGGCTATATTTGCCACTATCCGAAGAAAGTGTTTACATATTGACTTCAAACAGACCACTTTTAGATGAGGTACGTATCTATTTTGATGTACGGCTGAAACTTATTAACATACCATTCCTCTTCTTCTGATTTATTCTATAGACTCAATTTTGGATTGAGAGGCTAGACTCTCTCAAGAAAATATTATTACCCTTAGCATAAAGTGTGTGTACATAAAGATTCTGATTTTTACAAGTCGAATTTAAAGTTGTGTATTGTTTTGATCACCCATTTTTTTAAAATTTTGTTTGAGATCAAAACCTCGTCAGAAGATGTTGTTCAACTTCTAAATGGATATCCGAGTATTTTTCAACAACTGTTATAGTAATTTGGCGTACTGAATTTGAATATGTAAAAACTGTTCAACTTTAAACTAGATATCTAGGACGATATCACACCTGTTATAGTGGTCCGACAACGTACAACTTTATACTATGGATGAACGTTTAACTACTCTGTTTCCTACGTGAGATGATATTCTTAATACATACACATAGCGATATTCGTTACCTATTTTCAGACTGTGAGAGAACGTTAGCATTGGTACATAGCTAAGCATTTATCACTGCATTTTATGCATGTGAAACATTATGTACGGTGTGGTTGTATGTAGTACATATTGACAGTAACAGTGGTATAATGCGGTAATCTCTACTACCTGGCTTCAAGTACTACTTGTGTGTCCAACAGACAACTAAATTACTTGTATGAAATTATGTGCAATGTAGCAAACTGTATATTAGAAGCATATGATGCATAGGGTGTATTACATGGTGAGGTTTGTTAACATTCATGCAAAGAAAGAAACTGCGATCACAACCTATTAATCATCACTTGATAGTGATACGTAAAGGTGGGGGGGGGAATATAATAAGCTGTTAATCCCACATAGTAGGTGTACCTTGTCTTAAACAATGGAATTGCTATAAGAGTATAATCCAGCCAAGACAAATTATCGTACGAGTGAAGTATTTAAACTAATATCCGTGACGACTTGGTTGTGGCACTAGAATACTCTGAATTTGTAAGCCAACCTTAACCGCCTTTCCATAAAATCATCGATTATGACCGTATATTAAGGTTATATAGTTTAGAGCATACGTACGGCTTGTTTTATTATGTATATTGAGAAAGAAAACATTGCCTACTGCCACGAATTTATTGTCTTAATATGGTGTTTTTTATACGAGATTCCTTTTAGGTAGCAAAGTAGAAATATAGTATTGATTGCGCTATTTACTACTCTATTCTACTCACTTGATTGCAATACATATATTTAAGATCACTCATTCGCTTAATATTTTGTTAAGAGGATTTGTTTTCTGCCGAGGGTCGACTGCGGACAGAAGTTGATAAGCTGTAATGGTTGTGGTCGGTATTTGGCAGCAATCATGTTTCCAACTTTCATCTGGCATCTTTGTTGCTGATTGGCTATTGTCCAGTAATTAACTGGATGCTTTACCCTCTACTACTTTCTCTTTCTCTTTGCTACTCACAAACACTTTGCTTATAACAAGGAATCAAGTGATATGTACGGTTTTTTTTCAATTTGAATATTCTAACGAACAAAATGCCGAACATTGTAAAGACATTTTCGAGGTGATGAGAAACTATACAGCATTATTTAATAGCAAAACGGTACAATCTATTGCCTGAAAACTCATAATAAAGAAATCGCCATCTTCTGGATGACTGATACCAGCGTAAATTAAGATGTTAGTATATCTGACGTGTTGTATTCAGCTATTTTGTAAATGACATCAATACGGATAAAAGGATTTCTGGAAGCGAAGCTCTTAAATACCTGATGGATTACTCACATCGTCTGCTGCATCAGCAAAAGAATATAAACTTGTACTAAGATACGTATCAAGAGTCAAATAAGATTCTCAACTAAACCGAGATGAAAATACATAATGGGCTATGTACACCCACAAATCTTTTTCTGGCAAAGACCAAACCACTACAAAGGATCGTGAATAACGCACTGAATTGTTCCTTGGTCAGCAAAATCTATGTCTCGTTCTCCAGCTGCGTTGTATTCTTGCCAAATCAAGCAATGTTAAGTTCAACATGCAAGACAGGTAGATAGAAATATTTATGGTAGAGCTTGCTCTCAATATATTTAAAAATATTACCTAGTAGTCTCTATTGACCTCGCAAGCTGGGGATATCAAAAGAATAATTGAAAAACAATACAACAATAAAAAAGTAGTCAATGATACGCTTGCTTGTGGATAACAATAACTACTATCCAATCCTACCTTTTGCCGAAAAAAAAGAAGTTTACAAACACGACGCGTAGCTTCATTCAATTACAAGAGCTCCTGTAAAAGATAGTCTAATGCAGAAAATTCAAACTCAAGAAAATGGCTTTTGGGAATCTGATCACAACCAATCTTGCAGCGCAGATCTTCTTTTCCAAGCGAACTCTACAGCTACGATTACATATTGTGCTAATTAAAGTATGGCTGTCTCTCTTCTAAGAGATACCTTGTTACTTACTTGATAGTTTTTAATATAAAATACAGATGAGTTGGCAGTTCTTCAGAGTGTGTGTCTGCCAGCTTTTTTTTTATTAACGTTATGTATTTATTTTTTGGGTTCAAGTGCATTACATACAACTACAAGTGAACTTGTAGCATTTATACTCTTAATACAGGTGCTGTACATGTACTTTCTTTTTACTTGAGCGAATTGGATGTTGTTTATGGAAGCATCTCCTTTGTAGGCCAAACTCTTTGGCGTTATAGGGAACTCGCACTATGTATTTGTGATCCTCTAGAGTATTTCTACGGAAGCTCTAAAATCGAAAACTTGTGTTCGCATTTAAAGCTACTATGTGAAGCCTCAACTTTATAAAGTTGTTTCAAAATTACTTGTTACCAAGAAAAGCTATTGTACAGGTGTTTCTACCTCGGTAAAGGTTAATGACTCTATATAAAGAGCTAAAGGCTAAAAATAAGTCTTTTGACTCTGTGTAACAATATTCGTAAATCACCATTATTAGAACTGATCGCTCCAGAATCGAAGGAAGGGAAGTACTTCAAGGGCAACTTGAGTATACATTTAATCACCAAAGTTTAGCTTTGCCCTCATTCGCTCCTTGTAATCATTAACATACAAATCAATCAGTTGTTATTTCATAATCATACTTAGTGAAAGACCGTGAGCAACCTTTCGATCATTATGCATCCTGGATATCAGTATCACGTAATAAGATTTTCGAAAAGCATTGGTAACATCTCTTATGTACTAATCACTTTTCAACTCTCTCTTGTACATAGTAGGTTTCAACTCGCTTTTCAAGGCTCTTATGAACACGATGTATACACTTGCAGAAAATCAGACGACGAGGCACTAACCCCTTATTAAACTGGGATTTTAGTTTCATAATGATAAACAGATGATTGAGAGGTGACACGAACGTGACCAAGTTGTTAAGGGAAAGGACGGAATCAGCACTTTTTTCTGAATACTACAATGAGAGCAAACTGTTCTTTGCGGATTAAGTGATCATACTGCAGTCCCTATAATTGTGTACATGCATTCTATCCAATTGGTTCCAACCATCGCCCGATTATCCCGTTGTTTACGTTCAGCGCTTCAGAGTAAATCCCTCTTTAACGTTGATAGTGTAAGGACATGTCGCACTCCGTACCCAATACCCAATTCCTGCAATTCTAATTCAAACGCACATAATAACCACAGGCTCTTATAGTAATCCAAGGAAATCCAGACTTTGGTTACCTAATTCGAAAAGAAACATTGTGGAATATCAATAATTTAAACTCCATATTAAAAACGCTGTAAGAGGCAATTCTTCTTTATTATCTTGTTTTCTTGGAATTAATAATAAATAGTAAAAGTGGTGTAAGTTGGAAATATGAGTACATAAGAAATGACAGTTTTTTTTTTCTGCTTTTTGTGGGATTTTTTTTTTATCGAGCGGTGGTGGTGGTGGGAGAATTGTTATAGTTTTCGGATGAGCGTAAAATCTTTTCGCTCTTTGATCGTAATAAGGTCGTTCTTCTGCTAATGGAATTAATCACCCCACTATTAGATGAATTGGTTCTTTCAACGCCGGGTTGTTGATGAAGGTATACGCCATCTTTATAGTGTTGACGATAGAACTCTCGGTCTATAGAGTCAATGATTTCACAATTAGCTACCCTTGACCTATCCTCCTTTTCAATCAATTTATTACTATACCTTTTTGCTCAAAGTCTGGAGAGGTAACAGGTCTACGTTTAGTATATTTCTCAATTCTCCACATCTCAACGCTCGACTTGATTTTTTCGATGAATCCCATATTATTCTATGTATATAAAATCATATTATTAAGACGGTTCAATCATTGTATGTGTGCATCATAGTTACATTTAGAAAGTATTGTTTAAGGAAAGGAGTGGTATATTGCAGATATTGATATGAAACTGGGAATTGGTTTCTTTGGTTTATTTATAAGTGAGGGATAGAAAAGGACAAAAGGGAAAAGAAGACGGAAAGGGAGGGACCATTATATTTATTTAATATCTTCGTACGACGACCATGGTCTATATTAAGCTGGGCGACATGCGGGTGTTGAATAGTGCACCACAACATAATTTACCTCTACTGCCTTTCATTTGAGCGACTCAGTAAAAACCGGCCGAGGTACGCAAGCGGATCTGAGGGTCTAATAGACAGAAGGATTGTCCCTCTTTAAAGTTAGTTGCAAGCTTTGAAGGTTTTTGACATAATCGACTTACCGTTCAGTTGCTAAAAGTTTTAATCCTTCTAATAAAGTTGGAACTACAGTGGAATCCAAGTAAGATCTTGGTGTAGGACCGCCTTCTGATTGTTTAAGTCCTGCTGTGTTGATTATGGAATCGCTGGAGTTCGCATTCCTTGCTGATGTATATTGCATATAATTCGACTCTTGTGAAATCTAATCAAGCACGTTAATATACACATTTCACCACATTTTACTTGAATCGTATTGTACCTCTTGCTTGACAGGAACTCCTGAAATAGAATTAGAGTAGCTACCACTGCTTGTACTTGATTCTGTGTATCTTTGAGGATTCATATTAGTCTCGCGTTAATGCAATAAGTCGAAAGAATCTTACGATGTTTGATTATTAGACATTATGCGAGCGACGATATTTTTTTGTTACAGAGAGAAAGCCGATTATGAAAAATGATGTGGCGGCGGGTCGGGTTATTTCAGCAAATTATTATACAACACAACGAAGGGTTACAAGAAGAAAGAGCAGTGAATTACTACTATTAATATTAATATACAAGATGAACTAATTTGTAACGAATAAAGAAAGCTAAAAGACTTGCGAGGACTTGTATGAAAAGTACAACGATAGTGGTATTTCTTTCAGACATTGGACCAAAGTGGGCTAGCACCAAATTAAGTAACGTTAAATTGTTACATTCCAATATTCTACCCTCCTTGTCGTACTTGAAGACCTTCAATAGACCCAATCCACTTAACAACCTTAGTGCCAAATTACCCAACATACCCAATGGCTTCTTATCATTGGGTTTCACAGTGGAACACTCTAATAAACCAGTATCAGCATTGAATCGAGGCATTCTATGACGAGGACATTCTACGAGACGGAATAATTGAGGACAAGAATACACAAAATTGAAGATTTGAGGGAGAAAGAAAAGTAACAGAGTCTTGGAGAAATGACCCAGAATGCCAACCACAGCGAGTGTCATACCAGAGAAATAGCAGAATGTATCACCTACAAACAAAGTTGCTGGAAACCAATTATGCCAGAGTAACGCTGCTGTTACACCCACAAAAGGAACAATAAAGTACAAACTGAATAAATGCGCTTCCACACTGACGCGGTTGGGATTATTGAAAATATACAGTAAATCGTTGGCAATAACGGATAATCCAATCACAAGTGCCTGACCTGCTTCAATACCATTAATTCCTGCCAAAATATTGATACTATGCGTACAAAAAATAATCAACATTCCCATATAGACATAGTACAGTGGCCCTATATAAAGAGACAACTAGTTTCAGTCTCTTTTCAATCCCCTTTTTATACTCTTTCTTACCTAAATCTACATGATCGCCTATGATCGATCTGAGCTGCATCGGCATGACAACATAGGTTACACCCTTATTTGTATAATAGAAAATCATCAACGGAATACCAGCAATTGCAGGAAACCAGACTTTATATCTCCATCTAACGTCCAATACATCGTCAGCAAACCCTAATAAGATCATCGACTGAATGGCTAATATCGCAGCGAGTATTTCTCCTAACTTTTGAAGGTTTATCTGTGTCAGTTTGGTATTTCTCGGCCATTCTGCCTACAAACTTACCTTGTTGTAAGGAAATGTTCCCAAGGTGGGATCGTCTTCGTGTACTAAATGAGCACCTTCAAACCAGTTGATGAAAGGGAAAGGAATGAATAAGAATAAGGTGATGAGGTAGATGATGGCAGCAGGTAAGCCCATCGTTTCTGGTCTATGGAGAAGGCTTAGCCGCTTAATGTTTGTTGGTAGAGGTGAGTTGAAGTAACTTACAGTAATGGCTTATCTTTCTTTAGTAAATCTCGGCCTGACAAGTTTGCTTTAATAAAGGTCTCTTTCAGTTTGGGTAAAGTCGAATATGTGCATAAACCGGCGATAATTGACATGACGACGGAGACGATGAGTGTTTTATGTTCACCATTAGAAGTGATGGCTGTTGCTAACCCGAGAAGAGATAGGACAACCAAACCAATTCCCATCTCGAAATATGTAAAAACGTGTCTTTTTAAGTATGAGTGAAAGCGAGTGTGTGTGTGTTATGTAAGGGAAGAGGGAAACTGTCGCCACGTTTAGAAATATCTTTTTATAGTAAAATGAACGTCATTGGCCAGCAATTTCACACACATATCCCAGTACAACGTTCCAAGTCAGCAATAATAGTGTTGGAGTGCTTATTGATGGCCTTAGGAAATGTTATACTAATAAAACTCATTTTTGATACCACTTGAATCTACCTTTTGGGCGCACAAGTGATTTTTGTTCTCTCCTTCTGATATCAGTGGCTCTTATGGCAGATCCATACCTTCAACGTTAGTTGCACTATGTCAATTTATCTCAGTAAATCGTTTTTCTTATATGAGGCTCAATATCATAGTAATTGTTTGTCCGCGAAGCAAAGAGTTATGGTGATGAAGAGTAGCTTTTGTTTTTCTTAATAATAAATGTATTATAATTTCCTTCTTTATTGAGATACCAAAATGAAGTCTTGAGACTAGTAGATGATGGGTAAGATGTGAAAAATCCTTTGTCTTTTCCTTTATCGAAAAGTGATTTCCAGTTTCTGTCTTTGTCAGCTATGCTGTTGGACTCAATAAACAGGATATCTTCTTTATCGTATTTGTCTTGGCTTGAAGCTATCGTCATAAGCTTGTTTTGCTCACTGACTAACCCCAAACTATCATTGACGTAGTTTTTTTAGTTTTTTCGAAAACTCTTGGTCCATCCTGTTATCTTCATCAACAACAGTTTCCATTCGTCTTTTCATTTACTCAAGAGGCGATTGAAAAAGTTCTACAGACTCACTCATAAGCCGATCGCGCCTTATTTTCCATTTAATTATTGCCCAAAATTGTTCAATGGGGTTCTATTTTAGGTGAATAAGCAGGTAGATACATTATACGGCCACCTTTGGAAATAAAACAAACCGTCCTTTGGCGTTGGAGCGACTGTAAAGTTATGTTACAATTCTATCGTCAAGGGTGAAAATAGATTATCGATGTACATATGAAGAATATAGATAAAATAAAGATATACATTGAACCAGCTAAAAATAGTGTTGGTTGAACTAAACTTGCATTGTTAGATCAAGTATTAACAGCGTACCAGGCTGGTTCATCTTGAAACGTTGCATCTGTATGTAAGCACACGCTTGCCAAACGGTGTGAAATGGCCAAAGCCCTCAAAATATGTTAGTTTGTGCTACAAAAACTAACCTTAATCAAATCACACCCCTCTCCCCTTTTTGCTGTGTTGTTGTATACAAATATATCATACAACAGTCATCTGAAGGACCTTGTTATCTCGTTTATGTGCAAAGATAAATATTTAGTTTTTTCATTGCCGGAGCTAACACCGTTTTTGTTAATTTTAATCAACGATAATAAACAAATGAATGCTACGACAGAAGCACACTGTTGCTGTGGAATGAAACACTTCTGTTCGAGGAGCTTACAATTAACATAAAAGTGTTGTAAAAATCTGTCTGTTTGTCTGTCAATGATGAGAATAATCAATCATTAAATACTTCATTGGGAATTAATTAATATAAGGGGGGGAAAGGTTCAAAAGGGGGAGAAAATTTTATTATATTTAAAAAGTTACATTATTGTTATCCCACCACCAAAAGGACTTGTCAGTATTTGAATTATTGATTAAAGCAGATTGTATCAATACATCGTACAAGTCTTGCATGTAAGAGAGGGATGAAGAAGTAGTGGAAGTAGTAGTAGGATTAGATGTGATATATGTGGATGATAAGTTTGAAGATGATGAAGTTGATGCAATTAAATTATTTGATGATATGTTTGATTTGATTGTTGTAGATGATGAGGAAAAGTCGCGATCATCGGGCATAAGAGGAAGTCTATACTCATCTTCTTCAATTTGATTGGTTCTACGAGGCATGGAACTTGCAAGTTGTACCACAGATAATAAAAATTGACCAACGAGATGATTTAAATAATCATTTTTAGGTTGTTGTTTTGGCTTGAGAATTGTGTTGTAATCCCATACAGGCATAATTGCATTAGAAACAAGAATGAAGTTATCTTGTTGTCTATAAGAATCAGTAGCCTTTGTACCAAGAATACTAAGATCCTTGTTGAGATTTGGCTTCTGTAAGCGTGGTGATGATGTTATACTTGAACTACTACTACTACTACTGCTGCTGCTGCTTGAACTACTTGAACTACTAGCACTCTTTTGAGCGAGAAGGATTTGATTTTGTCTTTTTAATGTATCCATTTCTTTACGTAAAATCTTGTTCTCTTCTTCCACTTTAACAAGTTTCTCCTTTAGCACTTCTGCTGCCTTTTTATGATCATTCACTTGTCCTTCCAAAGTAGAAATGTATTCTATATAATCAGATTAGTTAATTCATCTATTTATCAATCAATCAATCAATCAATCAAATGTATTTACCTTTTCTTCTCACTCTGAAATTCCTTGCAGATAATTTATTACGCAACTGTCTACGTTCTTTTGGCGTTAATTTCTTTAAATCAATACCATCTGCTTCAGCGTAAGCTTCTAAAGAAATAGCTTCATCCGGCATAGAAGCAAGTGAGTCTCTTCTTTTTGAGTTTTCATTGCTTGCTGATAAGGACTCGGTATTATTATCAATATTCATAGCACTATTGCTACTGCTGTTCATTTGTTTGGCAATAGTTTCAAGTGTAGTGGCATTTTCTGCTGCAGTGATTTCACTTGTTGCAACAGTTGTGGGAGATAAGGCAGGGATGGGAGGAATGGAAAAAAAATGAAGATGGCGCAGCAGTTTCCATCTGAGTTTCGGCGGCGGCGGATGTTGTTGCTGTTGCTGTATTCACAAGAGGTTGAAATAATTGATTTTCTGTAGTTTGCTGCGCTTGACTTTGTTGTTGTTGTTGTTGAAGTTGTTGGTTATAATTTTGTTCGCGTAAAGCCAACTGTCTTTTTGCAATTTCAATAAGTTGCTTGATCTGTTCAACGTACACACTAATACCATCTGCTTCAGCGTAAGCTTCTAAAGAAATAGCTTCATCCGGCATAGAAGCAAGTGAGTCTCTTCTTTTTGAGTTTTCATTGCTTGCTGATAAGGACTCGGTATTATTATCAATATTCATAGCACTATTGCTACTGCTGTTCATTTGTTTGGCAATAGTTTCAAGTGTAGTGGCATTTTCTGCTGCAGTGATTTCACTTGTTGCAACAGTTGTGGGAGATAAGGCAGGGATGGGAGGAATGGAAAAAAATGAAGATGGCGCAGCAGTTTCCATCTGAGTTTCGGCGGCGGCGGATGTTGTTGCTGTTGCTGTATTCACAAGAGGTTGAAATAATTGATTTTCTGTAGTTTGCTGCGCTTGACTTTGTTGTTGTTGTTGTTGAAGTTGTTGGTTATAATTTTGTTCGCGTAAAGCCAACTGTCTTTTTGCAATTTCAATAAGTTGCTTGATCTGTTCAGTTGTGGGCATAGTTGTAATGGGTTCCATCTTAATTTCAGGTTCCATAGTCACTGGTTGTTGAGGTGGTGTAAGTGGAGGTTGGTCCAATAAAAAGTCAGGTTGATGATCAAAGTAAAACTCTGATGAAAAGGTATTTGGGTCTTCTACTGTTGTATGAGTGTCAACCCATTCCATATCAACAATATCTTCAAAATTCATAGTAGTTGTTTGATTAATAATTACAAAAAAGATAAAAGAAAGAAAAGGAAAGAAAAAAATTATAAAAGTGGATTATAATTAAAAAAAATTAAAGGTCACATGAACTTCCTTTCCCACTCCAGGTCGCGACAAAATTGTACAAATTACGAATGCTGACCACTTCGCTGACAATGAAATGTTGCTAGTAGTTTCCATTAGTTTCACTGCCTGATGTAAACCATCCCACGTTTTTCTTCTTTCTAAACGTGTTATGCTATTTTAAGTCTGATCGATATTACGTTCTCTTTCTCTCTTTTTCTAAGTTGGGCGATAACAATAGGATCGTTCATATGTGAATACATGCATAGCTATGTGGTCGTTGTATAATAAGTTCTTTTCGGTTTTATGTACATACATCGAGGTCTCACTCAAGAAGACAAGGAGGATGTTACATATGCAAGTTCCCCTTCATCCCTGCTAATTATTCCATATGTTGTGATACACAGTTACCCAAATACCAGGAGTAAGTTCCGTGTCATATTAAGGACGGCCTTATTCTTTCCACATGAACAATTGAAAAGCAGGTGAAGCGAGAGCGATTTTTCTTATCTGCCAAATACACTTACATCTTACTATTTTACTTCAAGAACAGAATATAGGCAAACCTTTTGAGCAAGTTCTCTTCTTTTGTAAGGATAGCAAAAGGTGCCATCTTTTAATTGCATTAACGTTGAGAAGAATACGCAGGCAAACAAACAATTCCATAGCAAAGACAAATTTACGTACGAAATAGAATGAATGAAGCAGTAATTATTATGTAATGTACACAATAACTGGACTTTTTAATTTAAACATAAATAACTATGAATGCATCAACACGATCGTCCTAATCCAACCCTCACATCCGTGAATACATGTAAAGTTCGATTAATAAAAAAATTATCTGTACATATATCATAACTTTATCTAGAGGAGGAGGGGTTTTTATTTACTAATTATTTATACTACTTGAGGGCAGATGTATCTATTTGAATTGTTTGTTGAATTCTCTGCCGATCAACATACGTCTAATTTCACTGGTACCAGCACCGATTTCGTATAACTTGGCGTCACGCAAAATTCTACCGGTAGGATATTCATTGGTATAACCGTTACCACCAAGACATTGGATGGCATCAAGAGCAACTTCAGTAGCTCTTTCAGCAGAGTATAAAATTGCGCCAGCACAATCCTTGTTACTGATCTGACCTTGATCGCAAGCACGACCAACAGCATACACGTATGCACGAGAGGCATTCATCTTGGTATACATGTCGGCAAGCTTACCTTGCATAAGCTAATAAAGAGACAGAGAGAGAGAAAAAAAAAAACGCGATATTAGTCTATGTGATTTCGACTAAGTCAAATGTGTATGCACTATATTTACCTGGAATTCACCAATAGGGACACCGAATTGACGGCGTTCATGAACATATGGGACAGTGACATCTAAAGCGGCTTGCATCAAACTGCAATAATGTTAGCATAAAAACCACACGCATACAATGCTCATTCGTCGCTTGCTTACCCTAATGGACCACCGGAGAGGACGAGACGTTCGAGATCTAATCCACTCATTAAAACGTAAACACCTTTACCAACTTCACCCAAAACATTCTCGACTAAAACAACGATGACATGTTAGAACCAGACCACAACAAAGAAAAAAAAAACTAAATGAATACATTACCAGGAACTTCACAGTTATCAAAGAACAATTGACAGGTGTTGGAACCACGCATACCTAACTTGTCAAACTTGGGACCAGTAGAGAAGCCCTTGAAGTTCTATTACGTCACAAAAGAAAAGAATGAATACACACTGTTGTCCATCACTTCTTTGATATATGTATTTACCTTTTCAATCAAGAATGCAGTGATACCCTTTGGTCCAGCATCAACATCGGTCTTTGCGTAGACAACCAAGACATCGGCATCAGGGCCATTGGTAATCCAGAACTTGTTACCGTTCAAGACATAATGATCGCCCTTTTTATCGGCACGCAACTTCATACTCACGACATCAGAACCGGCACCAGGCTCAGACATGGCAAGGGCACCAACATGTTCACCGGAAATCAACTTAGGCAAGTACTTTTCCTTTTGAGCGGCGTTACCGTTTCTGGTGATTTGATTGACACACAAGTTGGAGTGAGCACCATAACTGAGAGCAACGGAACCACTGGCACGGGAAATTTCTTCCATGACCATAGTGTGTTCAAAGTAGCCCAATCCGAGACCACCGTATTCTTGAGGAGCAGTGATACCTAAAAGACCCATATCACCAAACTTTCTCCACATATCCATGGGGAACTCGTTCTCCTTATCAATAGCAGCAGCACGGGGGGAAAGCTCGGTATCCACCCAGTTGTGAACAGCTTCGCGAAGTTCTTCTTGTTGAGGTGTCAAACCGGCAATAGCAGGATTGTAACTGGAAATACCTCTTTTAAGGAGGGAACGTTGACCTAAAACGGATTTCTAAAAAAAAAGAAACAGGTATGGATTTTTAATTTCTCTCTTTTTCTCAATAGCTTCTCTTTTGACATGGCATACGTTCAAGAAACCTCTGGATACTCTGCTCAACATATTTGTTTATACTTTATTTTACGGTTAAAAAAAAAGAAAGAAAGGACAAAAAGTTCGTGAGAAAAATGAGAATTTATTTTGTAGCCTGCACACCATGATTTGTTCCCACGCAAATTTTGATTCTTACCTTCTGGGCTGAGATGCAAAGTTTGGCGGAAGTCGAACTTGGAAATGGTTGGCATGGATTTGACAACTCTTCATCAGCTCACTTCCTTCTTTGTCATTGTAGATTATCGGTCTCATTCAGGAATTACTACGAGCCATCTCAAAACAAAATAAAATTGAAGTGTATGACAAGAGGAAGTGTATCTGGGGACTTCAGGTGACGCGACAATGTACGTGGTCACCCAAGATTGAAATAAACACAATTGCTATGCAGTAGGCTGCTGTTATTAAGAAAATGATTACTTGCCATGATGTCTAGCATAGTATAAATCCGCGTAAACAAATTTAGTTGAAAGTTTACAAAGTAAAAATCATCTTTAGTCAGATGTTATCTGATGCTCGTTCTTATTTAATGCTTTATTATTAAATAAATGTTGGGTTCAAGTGTGGTCTTTCGAATTTTCAACAAAGTCAATTTTGTGATTGTAAATTTTAAAAGCAATTTCCTAAAACACGTTACCCATTAGAAAAATAGAGATTTATAAGATATACATAAGAAAATCTTCCCTCTGCAGTAATGAGCACTGACGATGGGACAATAAATCTTTGTTTATGTTTGTTTGTTTCCCTGATTAGCAGGGGAAAACATATCTGTTTCTAAAAATCCTCGAACAAATGGGCAATCGTAAAGAATTCAATTGCATGTATACATCTTTATGGTTATTACTTGTTACTTGATGAATATACGTATGTGAAGTCCGTCATGAGTATGAATTGCGAATCTCAGAGTATGCAAATTGAAAAATAAACTCTTTTGCAGCGTTCGGTCATATACCGACTACAATTGTCTACATCTACTGAAGCAGTATATGAATTTAGTCCCAAAATGTAAATATAAAGAGAAAAGTTTCACAGATGTAGCTTACCCGAGATAGTCAGCTGTACAGGCAGCGAAGCAAGCAAGATGCATCATATTTCAGATGATAGAGGGCAAATTCAAATTTATTATACAATATGTTGTTTAGTTTTTATACCTAAGTATGATGAAGAATAATGTCAGCAACGTGGTTTTTGACGACACTTTAAATATTCACTCAAATACTTACTTGGAGACAAATAATTCAAAGAAAAAAATTCCAGAATGTTGTCAATAAAATCGCCCTTTAACATCAATGAAACTATCTTACCTCGGTAAAGCACGAAAACAACCACAGAGAAAGAGGGATATTTATATTTTGCAATGTTACTTGAGGAGAAGCAATGACAAGTGGAGCCACAGCAAGCAAGTAGCGACAGAGAGCGGAAGCCAAGAAAAGGCGTAGAAGGAAAGTTCCAGTGTTTCTTCGATTTGAGTCTCATGAAATATAAGTAGGATAAGGAAGAAAAGAAAGGAAATGTACGTCCCTTCAGATAATGACATAAATACGTATCAGTGAAACTGACAACAGTAGGACTACCTTTTTCAGAACGAAAATTCACCATGTATTCAGTCCACTGAGCTATAGCCATCATTTTGATAAATCATGCTTTGGCTTATACTTCAAACCTTTTATGATACATAATGATTTTGACCATTTGCTCAATTTTGATTAGCGAGTAGAGAAAATCTATTTCCAAAAAGAAATTATTTGTGGATATCATACATTGTACGTTTAGTTAACTAACTTGCATCACTAAACAACAAAGCTCACAGAATACATGAAAGGCAAGTGGGACCAATCCTAGGAGCGATCAGATTATGAAACCCCTTGAACGATGAGGTTACTCAAGTATTCGAATAACATTT
Organism: Mucor irregularis B50; assembly: GCA_000587855.1. Lineage (NCBI taxonomy): Eukaryota > Fungi > Mucoromycota > Mucoromycetes > Mucorales > Mucoraceae > Mucor > Mucor irregularis. The sequence continues at coordinate 109,366 of KK076538.1, forward strand.
AAAAACGTTTTGAGGTTGATTAGTATCAAATTTATCTAAGTTTATTTGAGGACTGGGTTGCCTCCAATGTTTTGATTCGATTGAAGTTAAATTATCATTTTATACACGCATATATTATATTATATTTTATTGATACAAGGTTTATATATAGAGTATCTATCTTTGGAAATTATCAATGAGATCTGTTTTATTGTAAACATGTTGTAAAAGAAGACTGCATCACGCATACTTTGCTATTCACAATTCGTTCCCAAATGTAATCTTTTAGTTGCCTTCTGTGGGATTAACGAAATAAGAGAGAGATAGAAATTTAAAATCCACTAGATGCTCATCATGACGCTCTTCTCAAAGGAGAATTCATCTAAGGCAGTTTTACCAAGGTCTTTACCGATACCAGACATCTTCGTACCTCCAAATGGCATAGAAGGTGGCATAATATTGTACATGTTTACCCAAACCACACCAGCTTTGATCTGATTTGCTGCATGATGAGCTTTTTGAATATCTCTGGTGAAGATACCAGAAGCCAATCCATAAGGAGACTGATTGACTCTTGATATTGCTTCGTCTAAATTATCGTACGGTTTTAATATACTCAACAAAGGGCCGAAAATCTCTTCACAGGCCAAAGGAGCATCGTCTTCGACATGAGTATAAATGGTAGGTGGGACGAAATAACCGTTGGATGCAGTACTTGGACTGATCGTACCTGTCATGATTGGTTTACTACTACCACTACTGTTACTATTTACATAATTCATGACACGTTGATACTGGTGTTGATCAATCAAGGGGCCGTATAAGTTGTCTGTATCCGATGAGCTCTCAATACTTGGTTTCCAGGAGTCTTTTACGTGTGTTGTCAACTTTTGAAGGAATTGATCATAAATGGAACGTTGTACCAACACTCTTGAAATAGCACAACAGTTCTGACCAGCATTAGAGAAAGCACCCATAGCGACATCTTCAACTGCTTTGTCTAGATCACTATCTTCACAAACAATAACAGCATTTTTACCCCCACACTCCAAAGTAAGAGGCGTCAAATGTTGAGAAGCACGCTGCATAATGTCTTGGCCTACGTGCGTTGATCCTGTAAATGACGTTTTGTCCGTACGATCAATCAATGCCTTAGAGACTTCCACTCCTCCAGGAAGTACATTGAAAACACCAGGCGGTATAATATCACTCGATAATTCAGCCAATGCTAAAGACGTAAGAGGTGTTTGTGGTGCTGGTTTCACAATCGCACAGTTACCAGCTGCCAAGGCAGGAGCTAGTTTCCACCCGGTTAGCAGTAATGGATAATTAAAGGAGGTAATTAAAGAAACCGTGCCCAAAGCTTCCCGTGCAGTATAGGAATGTATATTGGTCAATTGCTGTGATACTCCGTATATCTTATCACAATAGCCTGCAAAATGACGAAGACAATCTATTACATCATTCATTTCGTAAAGTGCATCACCAAGTGGTTTGCCTGTTTGAAGCGATTCAATTTGTGCCATGTCATGTTCGTACTTTTCTAAACGATCTGCTAGTTTCAATAGACAATCTCGACGCAATTTGGGGCTGTTTTGCCACTCTGTTGAGTTTTGCTTGGCACTAATAAGTGCTTCCTCTACTTGACTAGGCGAGGTTTCGTTTATGCTGACAATGGTGGACTTGTTTACGGGATTGATTAGTTTTCGAACATGTTCAGACGTGGTTGATCCAACAAAACGACCGTGAATATATGGAGATAGAAACCGTTTCCCGGTAATTGGCCATAGTCGTGACATGAGAGTAGAAAACCGTTTTCGTTGACACAATTGTAAACAACTACTTTTGGGAATGATCGAAAGCCCCTTAATCAGCGTATATTTTTAAACCCAACACGAGGTGGGATAATACCGTCAACGCAATTTCTCCACTTAAAGAAAATTACAGGTTTAGAAGGTTATACAATGAAGAAAAGAAAATAGGAGTCAAAGAGGTATATTATTTTCTATGTTTGTAAAATATATCTAATTATATTTATTTAATGTAGCACCGCGATCGACACATAATCATATATATACGCTGTCAAAATCCTCACCAATTTACAAATCAATCTACTTCTCTACCTTTATCATTTATAACATTCCCTTAACACCCTTTTACTCTCATTAGAATAGGCATGAAAACTTTCTCAATTCTAGTTGCTCTCTCCCTAGCCAGCTTGGTATTTGCGGCCCCCACTAAAGAATGCGATCAACATCCTGGCAAGATAATTGGTCATCGCGATCACCACGATACCCTTCACACCGGCTTGGACATTGATCTCAAGCATCATCATACTGGTCCTGACTGCGAGCATGAAAGCCACAAGCATCATGGAGGAAAGAAGGGGCATTCTCATGATAGTGGTAAAAAGAAATCCAATGGTGGTGATGAAGATTGCGATGATGATTCTCACAACCATGGCAAGAAACATAATCATGGTGGCAAGAAGCATCCCCATGGTGGCAAGAAGCATCCTCATGGTGGCAAGAAGCATCCTCATGGTGGCAAGAAGCATCCTCATGGTGGCAAGAAGCATCATGATCATGATGGAAAGGATTGCGACGATGATACTCATGGTCACGTCAAGAAGCACCCTCACGACGGTGATACGCATCCTCATGGTGGAAACAAGCATCCTCATGGTGGAAACAAGCATCCTCATGGTGGCAAGAAGCATCATAATCATGATGGAAAGGATTGCGACGATGATTCTCATGGTCACGTCAAGAAGCATCCTCATGGCGGAAACAAGCATCCTCATGGTGGCAAGAAGCATCCTCATGGTGGCAAAAAGCATCATGATCACAATGGAGAAGATTGCGACGACAATACTCATGATCATGAGAAGAAGCATCCTCACGGTAGTAACAAGCATCCTCATGATGGCGAGAAGCATCATGATCACAGTGGAGAAGATTGCGACGACGATTCTCACGACCATGGCAAGACAAATCATCATGGCGGCAAGAAAAATCCTCCCGGTGGAAAGAAGCATCATGATCACAATGGAGAAGATTGCGACGACAATACTCATGATCATGAGAAGAAGCATCCTCACGGTAGTAACAAGCATCCTCATGATGGCGAGAAGCATCATGATCACAGTGGAGAAGATTGCGACGACGATTCTCACGACCATGGCAAGACAAATCATCATGACGTACACACTAAGAAGCATCCTCATGGTGGCAAAAAGCATCATGATCACAATGGAGAAGATTGCGACGACAATACTCATGATCATGAGAAGAAGCATCCTCACGGTAGTAACAAGCATCCTCATGATGGCGAGAAGCATCATGATCACAGTGGAGAAGATTGCGACGACGATTCTCACGACCATGGCAAGACAAATCATCATGGCGGCAAGAAAAATCCTCCCGGTGGAAAGAAGCATCATGATCACAATGGAGAAGACTGCGATGATGACTCTCATAACCATGGTAAAGAGCGCTCTCATGGCTCTCATGAGCATCACAGAGGTGGAAACCATCATGACGGTGACGACTGTGGCCTTGGAATTTCACTTCGAGGAGGTCTTAAGAGTCCTAGTATTACTCCAACTGATCTTCTCAAAGGGAGAAAGCTTACTACGCTCACAAAGCGACATGCCCATGAGAAAAACCACAAAGGCAAGAAGAACCACTTTGGCAGTGATGTTTAACCTCATAGCGGCAACACCAACTACGTCTATAACTATTCAATATTCCACTTTCATTTTCTACTCAAAGTTCTTCATTTTGTAACAATTTGTATCAAGTAATTTTATCACTGCCAGCTTTATATCCCTTTTAATAAGCAGAAGTAAGTTTCCTGCTGAAGATAGCTCCTCATGTAAACTCGACTTCTTTTTGTAACTTCAATAAACACCCTTTCATAAAATTTTAATTCTCTTCCATTTTTAAACACTTCTCCCAGTATTTTTTCCTCAGCTTAACTTAAACACTACAACAGCATGCAAAAAATGCAATTTGGACTAAATCTTCAAAAAAAGAAAGCCCCCACAAAGACAACGCCTATGCGTAGAGCAAATGCATTCGGTCACGAAAGTGAGAGTGAGGAAGAGGAGGAGGAAGAGGTGCAAGATATCCGTAGCAAGAAGAAAAACCAAAAGGCTAAAGATCAAGTCAATCGTCAACTTTCCAGCTACAACACGATGACAAAAAAGATCGCAGAAGAACAAGCCAAAGCGCTAGAGGAAGATCCTAATATTTTTGATTACGATGCAGTATACGATGACTTGAAGGATGCTGAAAAGAAGAAAAAAGAAGCGGTGAAGCCTACAGACAAGAAAGCCAAGTACATTACAGGACTTTTAGAAATGGCTGAAATCAGAAAACGAGATCGAGTACTCGCTGAAGAAAAAAAACGTAGCTCGAGAAAGATTAGAAGAAGGAGACGAGTTTGCCGATAAAGATGTATATGTCACTGAAACGTAAGTATAAAGTTTTGCTGAATAAGCAATCCAATAGTTATTAATCCTCAACTACCTTACAGTTTCAAGAAGCAAAAGGAAGAATTAGAGCGTATAGAGAGAGAAGAAAAAGAGCGCGAAAGAGCAGCGGATAAGACGCGGGGGATGGATTCATTTTATAAACAAGTATTAGAAAGAAAAGAAGCAGAGCATCAAGCGATGATGAAGGCTATCGCTGAAAAGAAAAAGAATAAAACTAGTGACGCAAAGTCGTCAGTAGCGGCTGTGGAGTCTAATATGGATGATATTTTGGTCAAGCAAGCAGAAAAAGAAGGAAAAGGTGTTATGGTGAACGACAATAACGAGATTGTAGATAAGAGGCAATTATTGGGTGCAGGTCTGAATGTAAAACCAAGATTTGGCACCTTGGGTTCACTTGCTGCATCGGATGATCGAATCAAGGAAAGAATGGATGAATATGAAGCTTACAAACGCAAAAAAGTTGAAGAGTACGAGTCTAAACGAAAGCAAGGTAGAAATAGTGATGAACGCGAACGTATGAGTAGAGAAATGGAACGCCAATTGATGGAAACTAAGCAAAGAGAGAAGGAAGAGGCAGAGAGGAAACAACGAGAATTTGAACAAAAGGTGACAGCAAAGCGCACAACAGAAGATGTCGCCATGAGCGCAAGGGATCGTTATTTAGCGAGAAAGAAACAAAAGTTGGAGGAAGAAAAGGAACAGAAAAACAAGTAATAAATTACATCAGATTTTTGTCTAATTGTATAAAGGATGGATGATTTATTTTTTCGTAATATTAAAATTGAGCTTCTTTGAGAATAGCGTGATAATTTGCAGTATTACGCTTCAATATATCCATTACTGGGCCTAGTAATCTTGTGAAGGCTGCTTTTCCTAAAGTGACACATTTAAGGTCCCCCTTAGCTACTACAGTGGCTGCGCGAGGTTTGTCATTCAGCAAAGCCAGTTCTATTGCATTTTTTAGGTTAAGAGTGCGCTAATCCTCGATCGATATTGTTCGTATTGTACGTTTTACTTACCACCAAAATAGTCACCTTTTTTTTCTCGTTGACTAATTGTTGTTGATTTGAACCGCTTGACTGATAGAAAAGGGCATCTCCCTGCTCTATAGTGACAGCAAAGCGCACAACAGAAGATGTCGCCATGAGCGCAAGGGATCGTTATTTAGCGAGAAAGAAACAAAAGTTGGAGGAAGAAAAGGAACAGAAAAACAAGTAATAAATTACATCAGATTTTTGTCTAATTGTATAAAGGATGGATGATTTATTTTTTCGTAATATTAAAATTGAGCTTCTTTGAGAATAGCGTGATAATTTGCAGTATTACGCTTCAATATATCCATTACTGGGCCTAGTAATCTTGTGAAGGCTGCTTTTCCTAAAGTGACACATTTAAGGTCCCCCTTAGCTACTACAGTGGCTGCGCGAGGTTTGTCATTCAGCAAAGCCAGTTCTATTGCATTTTTTAGGTTAAGAGTGCGCTAATCCTCGATCGATATTGTTCGTATTGTACGTTTTACTTACCACCAAAATAGTCACCTTTTTTTTTCTCGTTGACTAATTGTTGTTGATTTGAACCGCTTGACTGATAGAAAAGGGCATCTCCCTGCTCTATCAAATAGAAACTATCACCAGCATCACCCTCTTTTAAAACAACCTCTCCGTCTTTGAAACTAACTGGTTCTAAAGCATCCGCGATCTTATGAATTTCAGATATTTCAAGTGATTTGAATAAGGGCACATCCTCCAAAAACTTTTCATGCATTCTGCGCTTATTCGCATTATTCTCCATCAAGATGGAACGGAAAGAGACACGGTCAAGAGCCCAAACGATAACATTTGAAGTAGCAATTAATGTAGCAGCACGAGGTGCGTTGTACATAAGCGCTAATTCACCGAAACTTCCACCTCTTTGATAACTTGTTACCTTTTGTCCATCCACGAAACAGTCAACATCTCCACTCGAAACAATATAAAAAAAGTCGCCGATAGCGCCCTGTTCGATGATCGTTTCGTCCGCTTGAAATTTTTTCTCTTCCATACAATCGATTACTTCCAAACGTTGGTCATCCTCAAGCGTTTTGAATAAAAAGTGACAATGCAATGACTCAGTTATCATACTTATTTCGGTTTCACTTTTTGGGAATTTTTTCTTCTGTAGTGCCAATTTAGATGGTTGCATTGATTCTGCGCTTACGGAGACACGACGGTTACGGTGGGTGGCAGATTTAAAGGATGGCAAATCTTCGGGTACAAAATCATGCTCTTCGTCCCCATCCTCAACTGCACTTAGATTTGTCATTGTATTTGGCTCTTCCATTGCTATATCTTTGGGAAGCGTTCCAACATCTAACAAATGGTATTGACGTGAGTGAGAATAACTTGGGCATGTTTACTACACCCTCTTCTTCATTTATTTTTACCTGGAGCAAATGGATGTGCTCTATTCTGAGATCTCTCTTGCAATAATCGTTGAGAGAAAAAGTTAAAACAAAACTGAAGAATATCGTCTGGTTGTTGTGTTGATACTTGATTATTTAAATCATTGATGAGATCTGTATATTCTTGAGGGACCGCTGGTCGTTCCGCAAAGGGATGAACACTGTCAGGCATTGTTATGTAGTATACGTGTTTTATTGAAAAATGATAAAAAGAAAGGTAGAAATAGCATTGATTAATGGAAATGAAAAAATTGAAAAATTTCGATGTGGAACTCGGACAATTATACCATCCTGTTTTAAAAGTAATAAAAATTTAATAATGTAGAACTCGGCCAATGTCAATCCTTAACTTACTTTGGTAATTCAAATTTCTCGCCTTTCAGAACCCTAAATTAAGATGACCCATCAATGTAAATCCCATTTTTTGTCCTTCCATCGTAACTTACTTTGTGTAATAGATATAGAAAAAATCACTGTATAACGCGGTTTGAATAGAACCGGCAACCCAAGCAATCCAATCTACATGTCCTTCGTCCACATATCTGTAAATCCAGTTAAATAGATACAATGCTCGGTATATACCCAGAGCAAACAAGTAGTGCGTTGTAATCGTCTCCGCCTCCCCCGTTTTTTGTAACATGAACAGTTGAGGTAAAATTGCCACCGCCTCTAACCAAATCGAAAAAGACCAAAGAATCTAATGTTTGTTTTAGCTTTGGCACTTTCTCCTACCACATTCCAAATTTTACCTCCAAAACGGTGTAAGCATAAGCTGAGAGCACGCCCAATATGGCTGATCCCACTAAAAGATATTCCACTCGAAAGGTGTCCAGCTCGGTATCATTTGTGGCTTGATACTTGAAACGCATCAAGTACAAAATATATAGTGAGGAGACTATAAAGAAGACTTTCATCACTGTATTATACACCGATACTCTTTTCGCAAATAAATCCAAATAACGAGTTAAAAATACAAGGGAGTATAACAACTGCGTCTTAAAGGATATGCCTGTTCGGAATAGTCTTGATTTATTACGCCACCCCTTTTACGAATAGGTCTATTATCACTTACCGATGCACGAGTGTGTCTTTCTAATCTTCAACAACAAGATAAAAATCGACGCCAAATGCATTAAATCAGCAATAAGTCGAAAAATATTCATTCTGTATTTACACAAAAATATCAAATGAGAGAGAAGAAGGAAAGGAATGCAATATCGTTGTAAACAATTTTTTAATAAGGGAGAGTAAAGCGATCCGCCATACGTGACGTCTATATTAGAGTTGCAGGAGTGAAAACCAAAGAAGAGGGGCTACGTATGTTTTATGTGGACTATGTTTTGGATTCACAAGAAGAAAATTCAACCATTCCATCCATTTCCGCCTGCAGCTGTTGTCTATTTATCTGAAATACATATCTCGTCCAGACTCAAAGTTGAAACATCTGCTTAATCAAGCAATAGCCTATAATAAAGTATAGCAATGTAACTATATTTGTTTAGAATAAATAAATAAATAATCGACAGAAATAACAGCTCCTTATAGCGATGCGTGCGCAGGGCAATGTTACACTCCGCTAAAGCGAAGTCTAAATTCAAGAATATGCTTGTTGACGTGTGCGCTACATTTCTTATACACATATGCTGTATTTATATGGTATGAGCTTGATTGTAGTGATAAGAATTATTCACATATAAGGCGAGCATCATTTATTTGGTGGATAGACATTAAGATTTTTATTATACTACTACAATTTACACAGAATATATATTAACAACAAGAACCAGACTTATTCGCAGAGGAAGGTGATTGAATCGAAGATCCTTGAGTGACTCTAATTTTGTTGGTATTATCGTTACTATCTGGCTGCAGTGTAGCCATTTTATCTTTGATCAATTTGGCCATAGTCAAGAAAGCTTGTTCAACGTAAGCCGAATTTTTAGCCGAAGTCTCCAGGAACTGAATGTTGACACTATCAGCCCAGTTTTGAGCAGCAGAGGTGGTCACTTGTCTCTTATCTGTAAGGTCGCTCTTATTACCCACCAATAATGTGTTAACACCATCTGAGGCATATCTTTCAATTTCTTTGAGCCAGTCCTTTACATTTTGGAAACTTTCCTTATCGGTCACATCATATACGACAATGATCCCATGCGCACCTCTGTAGTAAGAAGAAGTAATTGTACGGAATCTTTCCTGACCGGCAGTGTCCCACTATCAAGAAGATGGTCATTCATTACTTCAAGAATGATACTGCCTTATAAAATGTTGTTACACTTACAATTTGAAGTTTGCATATCTTGCCTTCTAATTCGATCGTTCTGATTTTCTACAAGAATAACATCAATTAGTGCAAAGTTTCAATATTTGTAATAAAAAGAAAGTGTTTTCTGTCGTAAAAGCATAAGTTGCACCAAAATTCCAACTCATACTTTCATATGATCCTGGGACGTACAAATATGGCAAAAATACTAATACATACGCCGAGCTTTTTTTTAACAAATTCTACTTACAAAATCGACACCGATAGTGGATATGTAGCTTTCGGTATAAGTATCGTCAGCAAATCGAAGTAAAAGACAAGATTTACCAACACCTGAATCTCCAATGAGTAACAATTTGAAAAGGTAATCGCTACAGGATGAGAGATTAGTCCTTTCGTTCCTAGCTTATTTTTTGTTTACAAACACCAGTTAATGCAGTAATAAAATTTACACTTACTATTCAGTATTCATACTACGATATAATAAAATGTAAACGAAAAGTTGTGAAAGAGAAGAAAGAAAAGAAAAAATGGGCTTGTGTTCTTTTTCCTCTTTAATTTTCTTGAGTATCATTATTTTCAGTCATGAGTAACCATTCGCTTTGGGCTGTGTAGTAGTAGTATTGCTTGATTGTGATTGGTCTAAACTGCGAATGCTTGGTATTCTTGAGGAAAGAGGGAACTTTTACAGAGTTAGACCATCTCAAGTCTTTTTCTTTTTTGCCGAAACTATGTGCAATAGTGTACTGTTTTAAAAGCGCCGTGGATCTGAGATATATACTCAAGTTTTTTTCTCGTATTGATTTTGTGATTTAACTTGTTTGGAAGTGCAAAACTATGACCACTACCATGAAAGTTGGCATATTACATATATATTTTTCAACATATGTAACCATGTACAAATTATGGTTTGGTATACTGGAGAGCAATAGAAAAGAGAATTATTGTCTATGTACCCATTACAAGTCTCTTTAGACGTTGTACGCAGTGGCAACCTTCTTTTAGTAAATGCAATTCAAAATGAAGTATAATTTGTAGGTAGATAAATAAATATTCTACGACTAAATGGAGGCATAACTTAATCAAAGCGTGGGTATGCGTCTATTGTACGTTTAATTTACTCAGTGTAGATTACGTACAGCTAAATGCAACCTGAAAAAATCACTAAAGCTAGTAGAGTAGGTCAAGAGTTATCCATGAAAAGAACGCCATGTTAAGCTGCAATAAACGGCTGTATGTATTTCATAAGTAAACCATTTCAAAAAGAGTTACTTCAACAAACACTGCATACTTCAATAACAAGGTAACTTCTCAATAGGTCAGAAAAGTGTACACATCACAAACCTTTTAAATTTACACATCACCTATCAATACACAATTGTACTTACAATATGTACTACTTCCTCATTTCGTATTTCACAATTATATCCATTTTTAAAAGCTATCCCTTCTATTAAATTACATCTACCAAGAAATGGAACATAAGTTGAACGTCTATTTATAACCCTTTTGTTTACGCAAAAATACCAAGACATAGTCGAGATAGACCCGGATTCATGGACCGATGATTAATGTAAGTACGTAGTGAAGTTTTGTATGATGCAAGTACGTTTTGTAATCATGATTTATAGTTCAATCAGCACGAGGGCTTGATTTATTAATTTTGATTTATTAAACTTTTAAAAGTGCATGAATGTATTCATCTGTGACGATAATATCACCAAGGAAGTAAAAACAAATTATGCTCCGTAGATATCACAGATGTTCTACTCGGAGGTTGATTTGAACTCACAAGCAATGACTATATGGTGCATAAGGAATGATCATAACAATGCCATTTCCTGGGCATTAGCATACGCAAAATCAGTTGGTCTCCGTTTAACCATGAATAATGCACTCCAGATATATTATATTTTAGCGTTAGGTCCCAAATATCGATTGTCCAATATCCAATCTTGTCAGAATCATCATAGTGATGGAACGATACTCGCAAAAAAGATGCGCTCTACTAGATCATAGTGTATTGCAATGATGAGCTGTGTATTTGACTAAGTCATTAAAGAGCAGATATTAGACAGCACATCAGCTATTTTTATCCTAATGTTGTGTGTCCCCAGTACTAATATTAGTATTTATGCTTCGCCTTGCTGTGTGTGTAACGGGTTGTTTCCTACTCAGTGATCCGATCCCTTTATTATAAGGGGCTGTTGAAGAGGGCCCAAACAAATAAAGAAAAAAGTTAAAAAAAAAAACGCAGTGGCCATGTGGAGGACTACATAATGTAAGGTTTAGACAATGCATTTCTTCACTCACTTGATATAAGCGGGATTTTTATTTGCATTTTGCTATTTGTTTGAAGATATGCACTGTGCTACAACGGGCATGTATAATGTAATAGTGCTATAAATAACGAATCTTGTTGTTATTGATTAATAGTAGTTTCAACGGTAAGTGTTTGGCTTGGCAATTGGAATTCATAGAAAGACTGCGGTTCTTCAAATGTAGATCTTCCAAAGAATTCGCACAAGTCGATCCTTCGTATTTTGAATTCAAGTGAAACCTTCCAATCATACTATCATAAAATACAAAAAAGTGAATTTTGTTAGTTGGTCAATCCTTGGCGCACAAACTATTTTTTTTCTTTTTCCGGAGGTACAAAAAATAAAAAAAGATATAAATATTTGGTCAAATTTCAAGATTATGATGAATATCCACTCTTTCTTTCCCTTTTCTACAAACTTAAATAAATGACTCGATCAATCACCCCTCCCCCAGATCAAAGACTTAACGAGGAATATACAGCATTCTCGAAGAAATCCAGACATGGCCATGGTCAAGATGTTGTTGATGCGAATAATGTCAGACAAGTCGCTGGATGTATACCACTTGACATGACCAATCGTCGAGTATTACTTATATCAAGTAGAAAAAACAAAGACGCTTGGGTACTGCCTAAAGGTGGTTGGGAGCGAGACGAAACTCAAAAGCATGCTGCACAACGAGAGACCTGGGAAGAAGCTGGTATCAAAGGTACCATTACAAGACAGCTGGGTGTATTCGAAGAGCGTACAAACAAGAAGAAGATCTTGAAGGCACATCACTGGATATTCGAAATGGTGATTGATGAAGTTGCCAAAAAATTCCCGGAGAAAAAGAAGCGAGAAAGAAGATGGGTAAAGTTTATTTTTTTCTCAATATCATGTTTGTTGTCTTCATTACTGATACCTATTTTAGTTCACATTTGAAGAAGCTCTGATTGCTACACAAGACCATCGATACATTCAGGAGGCCATCTTACAATCAAGTTTGAATCCATCAAGAGCACCTCCCTCACCAAGAGATTCAATTGAAGATGTAACAATGAAGAAACCACCAGTGCCTGAACACAATGTCACTCCGAACTCCATCAGCACAGTAGCTGAACAAAAATCAACACCTATCGCTCGTAAAAAATCATTCATGAAATCTATCAAATCCATATTCGCTTGAATATAATAACAAACATTCAATTTGTACATAAAATAAATCATATTTTTTCCTACACATGTAAAAATAGCCATTGTTCACTCGCTTGCTTTTTTATTTTAGTTTGTTATTGCATACATAAACATGTAGTGTGTACGTAACGTACACACTATTTGAAGAAGCTCTGATTGCTACACAAGACCATCGATACATTCAGGAGGCCATCTTACAATCAAGTTTGAATCCATCAAGAGCACCTCCCTCACCAAGAGATTCAATTGAAGATGTAACAATGAAGAAACCACCAGTGCCTGAACACAATGTCACTCCGAACTCCATCAGCACAGTAGCTGAACAAAAATCAACACCTATCGCTCGTAAAAAATCATTCATGAAATCTATCAAATCCATATTCGCTTGAATATAATAACAAACATTCAATTTGTACATAAAATAAATCATATTTTTTCCTACACATGTAAAAATAGCCATTGTTCACTCGCTTGCTTTTTTATTTTAGTTTGTTATTGCATACATAAACATGTGCTCCCACACATCGTCATGCTTCGATTCCTGTCATTTTCAAACATGATTTCTTCCTTATATTTCATTGGCTGATATAACACTTTATTTTGTTATTAATTTACTTTATGGAGTATTTACATTCGCTTATCAAGGAGTGTCTTGGTAAAACTTGTAAAAATGTTGGATATATAATTAGAAGAAGCTTTTGTTAAATAAGGGAATGATAGTTGACGTTGTACAATGAGCCACGAAATTTTTTATGAGTATAGAAAACACGATTTTAATGTCAATAACGTCATGCAGTAGAATATATGAAATTTGATCACTCCAATCGATAGTTCCAAATAAAAGAGAAACTTTTTTTTAAATGGAGCGAAAATTGGACGTCTGCTGTACGCTAAGGCTGTGTGAACATGTTTATGATGAAATAACGTTATGTCATGCCAAGGCCCGTCGAACCAAGTTATTTTTTTGTTTTTGTTACCGAATAATTGACAATTATTTTAGACTCATTAAATATTCATCAGGTACGGCACAATGGATTTAATTTCCAATCTATACTGTGAATACTAACTCCATAAGTGAATAGCGATTACAATTTTGTTTGTTTTCATTTAAAATATAGTCATAAAGACAGGTGAAAAATACCATCCCGGAATTCCTGACAAAAAAATTATACTTTCAGAATGCTTCTAGGGTTTCCATAGTTGGATCGACGCTGGGGGAGATCTTGCTTCATTTATTTCTTTGTAAGACATTACCATTCATTTTTCAAAGCTAGATACATAGGTTAAATTTCAATAAATTCTCATTAGATTTACATTAGAGGTACCCCCTGTAATGCCCAAGCTATAGCCAGTGCTATTTTTGAAGTGAAGCACAAATTGAAATCAGATAAAAGTATACAAAAACAAAAATAGTTGGTACCGTCCATATGGTTACTACAATTCCCCGTCTTTCTGTGCAACTTCGCTGTTTCAATTAATTATTTTCGAGAGGTGTGGCGGGAGATCGTTTCGTTTATTCTACGGATAATCCATTTAATTCATAATATGTAATAATATTAATTCATTGATAAAGGACCTCAATGACTTTTCAGGAATTTTTTGAAGTAAGTTTTGAATGTGAATTACAGTGATGACAATATATGGAGACACAAAGTGTTGCAAGGGATCCGCAATTGCAGAAAAATAATGACTATTAATGGAAGTGTGCGTGAGTGATCTTTAAATAGTATTTGATGGTAACTAAAGAATAGAGGGAAGTGTTCTACACAGCAAAAAAAAAGATATTCTTGGGTACAAACTTGGTACAAAAGAAGATTAAATCACACTACATCACGCCAACTAGCTGAGCTTAATTGAGTCACTACATGCACGCAATCATCATAGCGATCTTCGTGTTTATCTAGATTCTTATTGTTATTGTTCTCATAGACAATTTAATTAATAATCACTTTACATGGCAAATTATTTACTTGGCATTCGGGCGTGTCTTTTCAAATACATGCAAAAAGCATCGCTCACACGTACACGCATGTTGTATTCGAATCTTTGTGACCTCTTAAAGTTTCCAGTGATTTCATGTCTGCTTCTCCAGGCGTGAAACTTATCGTATTTGGTATAAAGTTGTGCACGCCACCTTCTTCGCCTGGATAAATTTTTATACGTACCATCGTAGGGTATTTTCCGAGGAAGGACAGTACATGATTGATGAGTTTCGATATATGATCAACTAATTGATTTTTTCTCTGCTACAAAAATTGAAGCCATTAATATATCCCTCCCAATTGCTTCATCTTCCTAATCGCATATAACACCTTGTACTTTTCTCCATATGAAGGAAAGTGTTCATTGTATTTGTTGTTTTTCAATCAATTACGTAATATGATAAAGAAATACCATGAGTGTGTACGTAGTTCCGATCTTCTGAAAAGAATTATTCACTGAGGTATTATCTTTAAAAGCAATTCAATGGTTTCCAAAATCAGACAGCACAATTTTATTCTTCAAGACTACTACATACATTTCTACTCCAAATTCAAACGATGTCAGAAAAAATTTAGACAATGATTGATTGAAGTTGTGCACGCCACCTTCTTCGCCTGGATAAATTTTTATACGTACCATCGTAGGGTATTTTCCGAGGAAGGACAGTACATGATTGATGAGTTTCGATATATGATCAACTAATTGATTTTTTCTCTGCTACAAAAATTGAAGCCATTAATATATCCCTCCCAATTGCTTCATCTTCCTAATCGCATATAACACCTTGTACTTTTCTCCATATGAAGGAAAGTGTTCATTGTATTTGTTGTTTTTCAATCAATTACGTAATATGATAAAGAAATACCATGACGTTGAGGGCAGTTCCGATCTTCTGAAAAGAATTATTCACTGAGGTATTATCTTTAAAAGCAATTCAATGGTTTCCAAAATCAGACAGCACAATTTTATTCTTCAAGACTACTACATACATTTCTACTCCAAATTCAAACGATGTCAGAAAAAACTTTAGACAATGATTGATTGATTAATTAGACTTTTTCTTTTGCTGTGAAATTCCAAATCCTATTTGTCTTTTGAGACTGTTCTAATCGTCAAGCAAACCAAGCGGAATATCTTTGGAGTTTGAGATGCGTTTGTTTTTTATCAACTGGCACAAAGAGTACGAGAAACTCTGTTTATAAATGCTTTTTGGAATATCTTCATTGCAATTATGAAGAAGGATGTAGCAGTTTACAAAGAGTTGTGCTCTAAAAAGTAGCTGTCGAGCATTCTCACTAGCAGAGAGTATCCAATTTTTAAGCACACTTTTATATTGCTATGTATTGAACACAACTATCATGTGGAATCTTTCTTATGAACGTTTGAATCCCTTCCCCCCCCCCCCAAGTTATCAGCCATGACTTCTAGCTTTGTAGCTTTGTGATTGGGATATCCAGGAGAAAGCGATGTTTTGTGGCCTCTGCGATTACAGCTGGCACAAGTGACGTTTTGATCAATGTCTACTCGTTGCTTCTTGGCATTGTCTTGTTTTACTTGAAAAATTTGTCGCTTTCCACTAGTCCACTATCCAAAGAGTTTAATAACATGATTTTTTTTTTTTTTTTTTAGCGTGTATTCAACTCACCATTATCAGATTTTTC
The DNA here is from genome assembly GCA_000587855.1 of Mucor irregularis B50. Classification (NCBI taxonomy): domain Eukaryota; kingdom Fungi; phylum Mucoromycota; class Mucoromycetes; order Mucorales; family Mucoraceae; genus Mucor; species Mucor irregularis. Next base: position 125,687 of record KK076538.1, read on the forward strand.
TTCCTTGTAAAATTTACGTTTGTAAAATTTTTTACAGTAACGAGCTTCAAGATACCCCCGAATTCCGGTAAAAAGAGTCGACCCTTTGCTGCGCTCTGGAGAATTTTTTTGACCTTCATTGTCTGGGTCCTCAAAGCTCGTGCCTGCGGCAGGCTGCAAATCCGTCGCGCGAGGGTAGTGTGGGGGGACTTTCAATCAGCCAATCATGATGCTCAGTAAAAATAACTGGGATTGCTTAATTAATAAAACTGAACGATTTTAATATATTAGTGATGCCCTACTGTCTGGAAATCTTTGCATTCAGGCTGCGGCTTCTCGCCTAAGCATAATTAATAGATGAGACTAATAATATATCTTAATTTCTGTATAGTTATACCAGTCTGAACATGTTCAATTTTGTTTGAAATCAATGATTTATACATTCACTTTAAATAGATACTGCAATATGTGTTTGTATGTGAATGGATAATACCGAGAGATATTGGAAAATATACATGTATGCGTTTTTAAATGATTGTTGCAATACATACGTATGTAAACGATACGTAACGAGACACCAAAAAAAAACAGGCGCGAATAAATACCGATTTGACGTAGTAAATAGCCAATATATCAATCAGTACTAAGCGAGTATCCAATACATCAATCAGTACATATGTCATGCTATACTTGTATAATGTACAACCCTTTTGATGTTAAATGTAGTACATAGCACACCATGTTGAATTGGTAAGAAAGGGGTAAGCTACGTTAGACAGGGTATAATATACATAGCTAGACTATATAGTGCATAAAATATAACTCATTAATTTGATGTCCTGTATTGTATGATTGTGGAATAGATGTAAATGTATATACAGTTATCGATACCTCCAGACGACCAAAGAAGCTCGCAACTTGGGCGTTGCCCTACCTGGTGACTCTACGAAAAAATATTATCATTTTTACTCTCATAATATATTCTATGGAAAGATCGGTGCACGTAGAGACGTATAAATAATACGCACTCAAGAGCTGAATTCTTTCTGGTCTTATTACATCCGGCTGCTTTTTACATAATTTAGACAATCAAATTAACTTATTAAAAACAATCTCTTTTTATCCCAGATATATTTAGCATCCTTATTAGATACTACTTATTCATCGATATTATATCATTGCACTAGCGGCTATCCATCTCCTACGATAGGAAAGGAGCAAAGCCAACGTAGAAATTACGAACACTGGAAAATCTTATTTTCGAATATTGGTATACACTATTTGACATGTATCGCTATACGAATACATTTCCATTTTACCAACACTTTTTCTCTCCACGGTCCAACAAATATCTCCCCGCCCCTAAACGCACCCCAAGCTGTAGAATGTTCTACCGCTAATTCTCAACCTGTGATCCTTTTTTTGATCGGTTTTTCCAACCTTCAATCTTGATGAAAATATACACTCCAAACCTTCTCTTTATCCCGCCCATCGAATTTGGAAAAATGATTGCGTATGCCAAGTGGATGCATAATAATATTAAAACGAGGTGTTAATTTTGGTTTACTCTTTATCTTCGTTATTCTTTAATTCTCTTTTTGTTCTTAAAAAATGACTGTAACAAAAGTTGATGTATTTATCAGTGGAGCAGGTCCTGTTGGGTTGTTCTTTGCTTACCAAATGGCCATGCGAGGTCATTCTATTTACATATGTGATTTTAAAAACGGACCCACTCTTGAAAGTCGTGCTGCTTCTGTAACTGCTCGTTCAATGGAGATTTTCGAGGCTAGAGGTCTAGCGGGAGACTTTATTGCTGAATCTTTTGCGGCCAAAGGTATCAGAGTATGGAGAAATGGCAAAATTGTAAGTACAATGATGACCGATTGTGATTTATCTCTAGAACCTAATCCTCTATACATTGTATAGCTTGGACAGGTTGATTATGGGGGAGACACCGCTTATGGCCAGCTCACGGTCATCTCTCAAAGCAACACGGAAAGCATTTTAAATCGTAGATTAGAATCAGATACAGATAGCCGTGTACATTGGGAGACTGAGCTTGTATCGTATACTCAGGATAAGGACAAAGTTGTCTCAATTGTACTTGATAAAAAGACGGGAGAGAAACATCAAATTGAATCAACCTACATTGTGGGTGCTGACGGAAGTCGTTCAAAAGTAAGAAAAGGAAACGACGACTGGAGTTTCGACGGCGTTGCCGATAACACTAAATTTGCTTTGGCTGATTTGGAATTGAGAGGAGAAGGAATTGAAGAATTTAATGACAGGCTTAATTTGATGTCGTCTGGACCAGGTATGTGGAAATATGCATTTTGTGTCACATACGATTTTGTAATACTTAACTTTTATGCAGACATCTTTGGTATGGTTCGTCTCAATCCTCTTCCCCATGAAGGAGTTAACGATTTCAATACCTTTCGTCTGTTTGGCAATTTGACCGCTTATCGACCCAGCGAAAATAAAAATAGTAAAGAGGTTACTCATGGGTTTGTCGATAAAGAAAAAGATACCCCAACCTTAACACTGGACTTCATTCAAACGTGGTTAAACAAGTTTACAGGTTCTTACAAGTTCACCGCTGGGAATTTGCTTTGGGTTTCAGAGTTCAGAGTCAACGAAAGAATTGTCAATGGTTATAGAAGAGATAGAGCGTTTTTGATGGGAGGTATGTGGACTTACTATGATAAGTATAAAGCGTGGATTACATATCTCAACAACCTGCATAATATACAGATGCAGCTCATTGTCACTCCCCAGCCGGTGGTTTTGGTATGAGCTTGGGTTTGCAAGATGGTAAGTAATAAGTTTGATAGAATTTGACGGTTTTTCATCTCCTGACACTAATTTTGCTTCTCACCCATCAGCTGACAATCTTGCTTGGAAAATGTCGGATGCTCTTAAAGGGGTCTCTAGTGATCCCGAGAAATTACTTGACTCCTACAGTCTAGAGGTATTCATTTTGAACAAATACAACGAGATCTTACATCTAATCTTCTAAACGTATATTTAATGCAATAGAGATTCCCTGTTGCCAAGGCCACTATCAAAACTACTGGTAACGCTAACGCTGCCAGTTTCAGTAGGAGTGAGATTGCTGGCTATGTATTCACTATTGCAGCATTCACCGCACTAAAGATTCCCCAAGTGCGTACAATGGCTTTTAAAAATGCTATGCAGGTAAGTTTAAATAATCCTCTCACAACTATTCAAATCTAACCTTTATTCCATTGATTTATGTGATAAGTTGGATGTTGCTCTTGACCCCAAGGCTTCCCCTATCTTAGGCAAATTCGATAAAGGTCTTCTTAGACCAGGCCAATTTTTACCCAATCATGACCCACTTCGAAGAACAATTTATCCAAATGCTTCTTCATCAAGAAACAGATTTGTGGTTCAACGCCAAACCTTACGAGATATATTGGTTCTGACTGACAAAACCACTGTTGTTTTTATCGGAACAAGACCTCCAAGTACAGTGTCCAATCAAAATATTATCGAAAAGCTCTGGAAAGAAACAAGAAATTTGCCTGTGAAACGCATAATTATTCAGTCAACTTGGAATAGCCGGTTAGCTCTTCACCCTAGCTTTATTTTGGAAGAAGAAAAGTCAATTGCGGAAGAGTCGTTTTACAACGAAGAAAGAATCGACTCACCACTTTCCCTCACAAACCAAATCGGGCTTTTGCCATTCTTATCACCAAAGCTCACAACTGAAAGAAACCCACCCGGGGTTCTTTTAGTAGTGAGACCTGATTATTATATTTCTCAAGCTCAACTCATTCACGATGAGAAAGAATTGATGTCTTCTCTGGCGTATGTCCAAGATATGTTTGTCAAAAATGAGGGAGCAGTGTCTCCTGCTAATTGATAGAAACACATACTTATAAAGCTAAAATTTACCTCTTACATTAATCATCTGTACAATACTTATTACATATCAATAAAAACCAATCAAAATACAACTCTTTTTTAACAAGAGGTATGTACTCGCGTATTTTTAGAAAACGATATACATAGCTGCAGATTCCACATATGCCCTTCGCTCCAGAGCGACTTGACAATCGCGTGACCGTTTTTTTAAAAAATAAGCTCAACGACATTTTGAAGTTGCACAAGTGAAGGCTTTTCAACTGACAATATGGCTACTGAAGAAGATTTTCAAGGTATGGCAACTATTCTGTCCAACAACAAGCAGTCATTGAGATTGATGTCTTCTCTGGCGTATGTCCAAGATATGTTTGCTAAAAATGAGGGAGCAGTGTCTCCTGCTAATTGATAGAAACACATACTTATAAAGCTAAAATTTACCTCTTACATTAATCATCTGTACAATACTTATTACATATCAATAAAAACCAATCAAAATACAACTCGTTTTTTTAACAAGAGGTATGTACTCGCGTATTTTTAGAAAACGATATACATAGCTGCAGATTCCACATATGCCCTTCGCTCCAGAGCGACTTGACAATCGCGTGACCGTTTTTTTAAAAAATAAGCTCAACGACATTTTGAAGTTGCACAAGTGAAGGCTTTTCAACTGACAATATGGCTACTGAAGAAGATTTTCAAGGTATGGCAACTATTCTGTCCAACAACAAGCAGTCATTGAGAACAACAATTAAAAAACGTTTTCCATAGTAAAACTCAAAGCATGTGTTCACATGTGTCTTGGCTATTATGAAGATTTGAAGAAAGACAGACCTGTAGAAGAGTCTGAATTCGATACTGTTAAATTTCAGGAAACAATGGGTAGGTGATTGAAGTGAGTTTTTCTGTGCAGACACATTAATGTTGATCCTATATATTTGAAAAGAAAATCTCGGCAAGATCCTTTCCTGCAACGCCACCAAGTTTTCTATCTCCTGTAAACCTCCCCGTAAGCCTGTCGATTCTGTCCATATGGTCAGTGAGGTCAGCAACACACTTTATAGACTTGTTGGTTTTTTCAATACAGTTCCAATCACAAGCGGCAAAGTATACAAAGATGCATACAGATCCAGTTGCCGTGAATTATTGCAAGGTATCATCAGTTTGAGTTCTACATTTATGAGCAAGGAGAATGCCGACGAAACTCGTAAGAAGGTGTCTTTTATGGTTCCTACTGCTGCTCTTTGGGATTCATGTAAAGATATGGCTCACTTACCTAAAAACAATAAGGAAGCTGTTTTAAATGCTTGGAAGAGTCTCAATGAAACATTAAAGGATGCTAAAAGTGAAGTTCATGAAATTATTGCTGGTGAGGACAAATCTGAAGGCTTCGATGATAATGAAGAAGAGGACGATGAAACTGATTTATCAGAGGAGGAAATGGAAGTAGCCAAACAATGTGCTAAATTAGTTGATATGACTGTTTTCATCATGCAAAAAATCGAACGTCGATGTATTCGTGAATCAGAAAACTGCCCTGTACAATGGCTAGATGATGTTTATGAACATGCTCGTAAACTAGTGGATGAAACTGATATTTTGGTTTCTCAAATTTATGACGAGGATGTTGTCACTATGAAGGAGGAGGTAAAGAAGTATATTGAATGTGCGAAAAAGGTCGTGAGCATCGCCAAGCAGAACACAGCTGAGGAGCATCTCGAATGGTTCTCTATGTGCGAAAACAAGTACGACTCCATGTAAATTAAAGTAATAAATTAAAGTAATAATACCACTAGAGGTTGAATCAATGATAGTAAAAATAAAGTGTTTTTTATTTGATGAAAATGATTTATGGATATGATTTTGCATGAAGTAAAGGAATGAAAAAAAAAGAGTAAAAGGATAGAAAATATACAATAACGTGGGGAATTGGAAATTGGAATAAATATGTGTGATGGGTATGTAAAAGTGTTGAGATATTAGTACAGAAATATGCATATTTTTTTGGTGAAAGGAGCGTTAAACAGAGGAGGTAGAAGGTGAGGGCGGAAATAGAGTGGAAGCGATATCTTTCTGCACCTTGCTTAAATTTCCAAACGTTTTAACAAATTGTTTAGAGCAGGTGAGGTCCACGCCATTTGAATTTATAAATTGGGCCATTTTTGCATGTTCAAGAAGAGCAGTGAAGTCTTTGGGCACCTATTTATGTTTGACCTTATGTTAGTACACAGCTTTTCTATCTTAATCAAATATTACTATTTTGTGTAAATACCTTGATTAGGGTTTCATAGTGTTCAATCATGGTAGCGACCACACGAATTTCCCCGTGACATATGGAAACATCAGCAGCTGATGAGGATGTTTGCCTTTTATGATTATATAGTATATTAGGTGTCATCACCCTGGCCAAGTTTTCATACCCCATTTTGTTATCTTCGGAATGTCTCGCAACCCAGTGCAAGAAGGCTAAAATCAAGAAGAGAATGTCCCTATTAATCTTGGGTAAAGTACAAATGGCATAGTGAATAAGTTTGACATCGTCTTCCACTTTATGACTTGTATGTGTAAAAAGCTTGTGTAGCTTAAAGGTAAGTAAAGGCTCTGGTAATTCTCTTAAATATCGTTTCACGAATGCAGCCAGCTGAATAAGTTGCTGATCTTTGAAGAAGTCTGTCCAGTCTTCTCGTTGAGGATTATCGTCCAATTGATCACACATTTCCTTAAGACCTCGAATGTTGCCATTTTTTCTAAAAATACCCTCTGTGTTGATATCTATAACAAAAGAAAGAAGGGGAGGTTAGATTAATTGCTGCTTTTCTGTTTACTGTTTGTAAACAATGTTACCTTTCTCTACCATAGCTAAAATACAATCTTTAAGAAAATTGGGCGCGAGAGAATGGGAAGAAAAGCATGATACGACCGACGGACAATGAGTTTTCCAGTTTTCAATGGATTCAGATTCACGCATTTTGTAAATATTTAATGAACCAAAGCTTGTATTTGACAAAGAAACTCCAATTTTTTTTTCGGTACTTTGGGTGCCATTACTGACTCCACTATTATTAAACGCGTTTGGTGCATTTTCACTTGTGGGAGTCAAAATATGAGTCTTGAGTTTTCCCCACAATGAACTGCTATTGCTGGATTTTTTGTTAAAATCTAAAAGAGCCAAGAGATCATCCAGCGAAATAACTTCAGTGGTCACATGAGACTCTATATGAAGAAGGGCAACGTGTCGTATAATAGAGTCTTGTTGGAGGGTTAAATCAGGTAAATACGAGGGAATCGTCCAAATTTGCTGATTTGCTGAGGGAGGGGATAATGGTGGCGTAGTATGTAATTGTTCCATGTCAGGAAGTGAAATGAATAACGGTGGAGTTGAAGGATTATGTACACTAAATGATTTTTGATCACGACGAGTACTCTGATTGAATATACTAGTTGATCTGTTCAATACAGGAGATTCTTTCTTTGATCTACTGGTGGTTAAAGCTCGTCGAATTGTATCCATTCTTCTATGTTTAGCCGGGGTAATATTTGCAGTAGCAGTTATTGCTGGAGTTTTTGAAGTAGTATTTGGAATAGTGTCAATAGGTACAATGGGCTGGAGTGGAGGTAGATTCTGAGTTCTATAATCTAGGGTAGGCTTTCTTGATGTAGATTTTGATCTGCTTAATGTAGCTGGAGGTGGGATATCAGTTGTCTTTGTCAGATAGTGTACGTTCGAAGCACTATTGATCATTCTAGTTTGATGAGAAATGGGGAAGAGAGAGGGCCTATTGAAGGCTATTTGAGGTTTATATAGTGTATGAGTTTCATCAGGTCGCTTTCCTAAATTTGGTTGTAGTATGTGTAACCAACATGATTAGTTGTAGTGAAAATAAATCCCCAGCAGTCAACAAAGTACCTTCAATAGGGTTAATGTTTAATACAAACCCTAATCGTGATAAAGCCATATCAATCAATCGTGAATGATGATCAAGACAAGTGATGTCCATCGTAAGCTTGAAAGCCTTTGATCGAAATAGGTTCAAGACCTGATCAATTAAGTTATAATTATTATCTTGTCCGCTATTCCGTTCCTATTTAATTTTTCAAATAAAGGAGGTTAACATATTATAAAAGGAAAGGTGTTGAAATTGGATACCTACCAATATGATCGTTTGCTGCAAACTTAATTTTATAAGGTCTCTTGTGAATTGAGATAATGATGTGGCCATTTTCATTAATCTTTCAACATCTTGAAAGGAAGTTGTTTGACATAGAATATCAAAAAAGTAAACCAATTGATCGCTTAATTTTTGAATAAATACATCACAAGAAAGATCTAGAAAGACAAAGTAAGTAAAGTGAAAAGCCAAAAAGTAGGAGACTGAAAACGTTAATTGTTTGTTTATATCAACTTACGTGTTAAGTATCTGAAAAATACCAAGTCGAGCACAGAAAATAATATGTTAATTTGCTTTGATAATTGTATACAGGCTTCGTATTCTTCTTTGTAAGCAGATGATTGGTTTAAAATGACTATGCTTGATATTGTCTTTGAGGTGGTGTCTTCGAAAGCACTCAATTCTTTCCATATACTACTTCGAATGTTTTGGAATTCATTCTGAATGGCAATTATTTGACTTTTACTTTTGTAATCGGCTGTTTTAGAAAATTAAGGACAACGATCAGTACAAAAGTTAATAAGAGTTACAACAATACGTACAATGAAGAACAGGTTGAAGGTCGACTAAGATAATGTGCCAGTACTATGAAACGGTTAAATCATCTGATCATTCGGATACAATTCTAAAATTCAAAAGTCACCTTCTTAATCATGTAACACTCTTGATGCCATTTCCCGTTATTTGACGTCGGTTCTAAATATTCCTGTAGTACAGCTTGTCCGCACCCAGCGCATTCGGTGCCCTTTATCAAGGAAAAATGATATCGGCAGTACGGTCGGTTATTGTAATCATATCTTTCTATAGTCTCTGCATCTTCCTCATCTTCATTTATTACAGTTCCTGAGACGGGTAAATTTTTCATAATAGTACAGCCAGGACAATGTAAACACTGTTTGTGGTATTTATAAATTCCAATTGTTTGGAAGTTATTTTGAGTGATGAGCTGATTACATTGGTGACATTTTAAGCGGGAATGTTCATAATAGTCTTTTTCGCATAATATCACATCATTTTTTTCTATTTCTTCTGAATCCATAATATAGAATTTATCAATCACTGATTTTTGGCAGTACTATAGTTATAAATTTTTTGAAAAAAAGGGAAAATAGAAGAAAGGGAACGTCAGTAATTATCGTTATATAAAAAAAATTAATTAAAACACCTCGTGTATAGTAAACAAGAGGAGAGGCAACCGAAGCTGTTTCCGCTTAATTACACCGCCTCAACCGAGGGAGAGAGATGTAGAAATCGAGTGGCAAAAAAAATCACTTACTCTACAGTTAAAACATTGCTTATGATACAATTTCCCAACTGCTCTTATCAGTGACGGATCACCACGAATACAAGCTTCTTGACAGTTATGGCACTTGTACTCGGAATGAACTTGTTCTCTCGTCATTTCAGTAACAAGCTCAATGAGGGGAATGAAGGCACTGTGTACACACAAAGGTTTAAAGAAAAATATATATAGAAGAAAGAAGAGCGAAAAAGCTAGTTTTACAAAGCCCCGCCCCTTTTTTCAGGTGGATTTTCCAAGGCTACAAAAATAGGTTTCAATTGTCTTTTTTTATCTTTCTAAGCCAAGGTTTGCTAAGTTTTACTATAAGTTTGCGTTTAAATCAAGATTCTATTTTATACAGCCAATCAGAAACCTTTGTATTAGTTCAAGTACACCCCATAACATAAAACTTACTCCGACGGGTGTGAGTGCACACTCCTATTTTGGGGACTTCTCTGAGCTCAGATGAATCTATAGCGATATCATTTCACAAGAGAACCGAGGAAAGAATAGAGAGAAAGACGAAAGTGTTGGAGGGTTTGTAATATTTTTTCGAGTTAAATAGATCAACGGAATACAAATTTTGATTTTTCAAGATTGAACACCTCAAGCCCTGATCTTTCAAAGCTCAAGTAACGAGACAAAAGATGAGGTATAACAGTCTCAACGCTAGTGGTTTCTATACCACTAATGCTTTTATTTTGGAGGTTCTAAAATACTGCAATTCCGATTATATTCAGTCAAGTTCCTGGGACGAAGAAAAAAAATAATAGATCAACGTAGACACTGACATTAAATACGGCCTTTTAATATCCGTATATGTAAGTCTACCACACTTCTTCATTTCTTTTTGGCTGTAGAGATGTCGATTAACTCAAATTTCTTTCCATAGCAGTATTTACGTCCTTCTGAATGCAATGACTTGAGAATACTTGAATATCACAACGATTTCAATACAGGTACTTTTACGAACAATTGGTGATCGAATCAATTATCCTATCCTCAATTTACTTGGAGAGAATGATGTCAGATCGATGCATCATCGGCCCGAGGGAATTTGATTGATATGTCCTTCTAAATACACATTATATGCACTGCTATGGCAATGTCTTTTTTTTAAAATAAAAAGTATCTACCAAATCGTTGGCGAATACCGCTGATGTGAGAGAATCTCAAGTCATCGCTACTTGACAGAAGGGTATGCAAGTTATGCTCTTCAATTGATATTTTATTGCTCTATTGCTCTTTACTATGATGTCAAGTGACCTTAAGCTCAAAAGAATCTTGTGCTACGGGAAATTCAGTGATACGCAATGCTAAATTCAAATTTATTGACATGACAAAAGTACACACCCGAGTCTTTAGATCGCAGAGACTCAACAAAGAAGCCAAGATTATAAAATGAACAAAAAAAACCAATACGTGTAACTTGTAAGAGATTTTTAAAGATTCAGAAGGAAGGCTGCATTTGTTAATTCCCCACTACAATAAAGTGTAAGACATGAAATTGCAATTCATCACATAATTAAAAACCACTTTCACGCACTTTTCACGTAGTACAATACTTCGATTATACAGCGAATCACTGGAACAGAGAGTGCGCCAAAACGTAAAGAAGTTCGTCGGTTTTTTAAATTTTTGAAAATATAGTGTCCATCAAGAGCTGTAAAATGACAGATCTGTTCCGGTCCGGACATATTTTCCGGTCCGCGTAGCTGTCAATTATTAAGTAATCTTTGGTGCTTATATATAGTAATTTTTTTAGACCCTAAAAAAAATTTAATTTGGACTTGGACATTTGGCAGACTATTATCACAACTCAATGGTGATGGTAAAAAAAGATATGCAGAGTCATAATAAGAAAGAGGTATTATAGTTGATTTATTTATGAAATATGGGTGAGCCTGTTGTGCACAAACTTGTATTCTATGTTACAATAATCTAATGTGGTGGGTTTGGTAAAATTTAGATAATTCTTCTAGAGAAGGAATGCTCAACAACACCATACTGGATATCCATAATGGCTTCGTTGATCTTCTTAGTTAAAGGACCAGCCTCGGAGTCAGGTTCAGAAGGATCAAGAGGGATATGAATATCCTCACCTCTGTACCCGATACGCTTGATGGGGCTAACAATACAAGCAGTTCCAGCACCAAACATTTCAATGATGCGATCTTCCTTCACAGCTAATAAAATATCGGCCATGGTGATTCTCTGTTCGCAGACATAAATTCCTGTCTCAGCTTCCCAAGACTTGACTAACTTTAAAATACTGTCACGAGTGACACCAGGTAAAATCAAACCGTTGAGAGGAGGAGTGACAAGTTCGCGACGACCGTTATCAGGGTTGATCCAAAGCATGAAAAAATTCATAGTGCCAGCTTCGGTAACCTCATCATTTTCGCCGAATAACCATAGATTTTGTTGATAACCTTCTTGAGTGGCAATATATTGAGGCTTAACACAAGGAGCATAGTTTCCACCGACCTTACAGTCACCAGAACCCTTGGGCCATGCACGGATATACTCGGTGGAGGCCATCAAACTGACTGCTTTGAAGCCAGTTGAGAAATAGGGACCAACAGGACTAGCAATAACAAACAAAAGAGCCTTATCAGGAGAGCGAACTCCCAAAGCGTTTTGGGTACCGATAATGGTCGGACGTAAGTAAAGAGAATATCCACGCTTGGAGGGAATCCAACGATCCTCGATACGGAGATATTCAGTGATAATCTTGATCAACTCCTCAGGGTCAAAAGTCTGCGATTATTTTACGAAGATTAACAGCTGTTCCAAGAAAAATGCATCTTTCACTTTATTGTACTTACAGGCATACCCAAACGGGCAGAAGATCTATTGAGGCGGTCCATGTTCATATCAGGGCGGAAAAGTCTAACTTGACCCTGACTATCCTTATAGGCCTTCATACCTTCAAAACACTATGGACAGTAGAGGACAAACTTAGCTTGAATTAAATAAAAAATCAACTTGTAATTTACTTTACCTCGAAACCATAGTGAAATACTACAGCACTGGGCTCTAATTCGAGTTTTCCATAGGGCTTAATTTGAGGGTTGCTCCAACCATTTTCCATATCCCATTCAACAGAAACCATATGATCAGTGAAGTCTTTACCGAACACCAACTCATTTTCTGGAATCAAGGGCTTTAATTGCTTGCTTGTTTGAATTTCGAGTTTTTGGGAATCAAGAGTTCTTAAATTAGCTCCAATCATGACAGCTTGAGTGTGGAAAAAATATGTAGATATTGTGGGAAAAACTGATTAGACAGCGATATTTATAATTTTCAGAAAAAAAAAAGGTCCCAATGCCGATCAACCAATGGAAACGAAACGAGATAAACAAAACAGAAATGTTTTAGATAACAAAATGAATCAAATTATTGCGCAGTCTTGTGTCTTGATAAAGTAAGTATAACGAAACAGTCATCTATCGATATTTTGGCTGGCTGTTGGATAATTGAAGCTGTGCAGATTCTCATCCGTAGCTATTGAAATAGATAATAATGAATTTGAGGCATCAGCATAGGTCGTATCTTGAAAATGGATTCTCTTTGTCCCGATTTTTCTCGAATTTGAAACACAGTGCAATCTATGAAATTGTGCAATTCTATAGCCATCATTCCCAAGACTTGTATTCAGACTTGTATCGGGAGTGTTTTGCACCCGATACTGCGTTTGGAAAACGATCCAGTAATATGAATACTCTATCACCAAGTCTGCACTTACGCTTGGATTAAATGTTTTTCCTAGTAGTTATTGCTAAGGGATCTAATTTCCTTATCTATAATGGGTAATTATAGACAGATTGATTAATAGAAATATCACCAAAATTGGCATAATTATTTAACCTACGTGGAGTTATACTTTTCTACAACGAGATTGAATTCCTCTCAATTCTGTACATTATTTGTGATCGTAGTTGAATTAAAGATAATGCGTAACAATTGTTACATTTTTTTGAAACCTGAGAGGTCTACACTGAGTCCGGGGACAAGATTACAACTTTCAGCAACAAAGCATTGATTACTTCTTACTAAAGCGGTGGAAATTTAGATTAAGAACATGACAGGAACTGGGTTACACGAAGTAAAGATGTATTCCAGAGAAGTGCAACTCTGGCTTACAAATAATCATACACCAAAATGAAGAGATTTAAGTGATGATATACATTATGTATACTGCATAGGCTTAATAAGTACTTCTGTAGGTATTATATGCAAGAGCTTGCCTTTGAAACTTTCAGGCATATTCTGCAGTGACCTTGGAAAAAGATATCAGCAAGGGAGCCAGCGAATCACAGAAAAGATCTTCCCTACACCGGACCAGATATCAATTGTTTCATTAAGGTCGAATGCAAGACATGAATTGTTTTATTTTTTTTAGTTTTTTTTTTTTTCCAGGAAGCTGTCAGAGTAAACTTGACACATTTTGAGGATTTTAAGCCACCAAAGATTTTCAGTCTTACTCTCATTTTTGGACTTCTTTTTTCTCGACATAACTTTTTTTTTTGCAACCCAACCATCCAAAGGCATACTTTTATACAAAACACTTCCAACTACATATAGAATGGCCATTGAGGAGAAGAAACGTAAACATAAGGACAGCTCAGAAAAGAGCCATAAAAAGAAACACAAGTCTATCACAAAAATTATTGCACCTAGCTCACCAGCCTCCTCCGTCGGCTCAGCTTCACCAGCAGTTTCAACTTCTTTCTCTGAAGTCATTGTCAAATTATACCTTCATTTAGCTCCCATGTGGTCAGGGAAGACAATGGAAGGTGTCAATGAACAATTGAATGCCTTTTTGATGAAGTACGTTGAACATGGCAAAAAGCTGGACCTGTTCCTTGGCGTCTTTACTTACAATTTTTTCTTTATTGTTTTTTGCAGATACGTGCCCGAAGTCGACGGTATTGTTCTTGCACACTCAGACGTTAAATTTGATACAGATAAAGGAAGAGTTCTTTACGATTCTCCCTTCTGTCACTTTTTCATAACTGTCAAATTACTTGTCTGGAAGCCTAAAAGAGGAACCAAGCTTGGTAAGATTCAATATTAAATTGGACAGAGGAAGGGCTATGCTTGTAGACTAACATAAAATATGTTATTACTTAAGTTGGACGCATCAATTTACAATCAGAGGATCACATTGGTCTTTTAATCTATGGAACTTTCAACGCTTCTATCCCTAAATCCCGCATACCTGCCTCCACTTATGAATGGAAGATTAACGAAGAGGAAGCTGTGGAAGAGGCTGTGGAAGAAGATGCTGATGGAGAGGAGACTAGTGCAGTTTCAGAATCTGAAGAGAGAACTAGAACACAGTATGGTGAATGGATTAATAAAGCCACTGGTGCAGGTATTGGTGGTGAAGATGGTACACTTGAATTTAATGTTATGGAGTGAGTATTACGACTTAGAGTGGAGATGAGTTTATGTGTGCTAATGTTTGTCTATCTGTAGTATTATTGAAGCCAATGATATTTTGACTGTCACTGGAGCTCTTTAGATTTGTATATTTTTTCCTTTTATTCTATTGTTTTTTACCTTCAATCCATTATGATCATATAAATACAAAAACCAGCAAAAAACTTTAAAATTTATAATTACCATATTAAAAAAAATCAAATATTTGCATTATTACACCATAACACGAACAGTTTATTTGCCTTATTTCTTAAATATCTATCTTAAGGGGACAACACTTTCCATTTCTTCTATTAAATCTTGATAGTTAAAGTCCTCCGGTGATGCATTAAATTGCTCGATTAGTCTCAACTTCAGTGGATCATCTGTAGAATAGAACCTCTGTATGGCAAACGCCAGGAACTGAGCATTGGATGAGGACAGCATCTTTTTAGGGTTATCATTAATATCTCCTCTCATCAAAACTATGTCTTTTTCCTCCATTAACTCAGGGAAATGGGTAATAGTCAAAAAGGGCCTTGCCTTTTCCCCTTTAGTTTTGTACTCCAGAAGTGAGGTTAGATTGCATTGATGAGATTGAAACTGGAGAAAAAAGAACTCCAAACCAGTCTCCCGGGGCATTGGTAAAATGAACTACGTAGATTGCGTAAGATTATGTCGTGTATTGGCCGGGTTGTCTTACCAATGGATACTTTTTAGACATCGCGTACATCTTTGCATATGTTACACCAGGAATAACTGCACTGATGCCATCTTTGTCAGCGTGATATTGCGTCCAGATTTTTGCAATAGACTCTTTGTCTTTCTTCAAAAGCAAGTCTAACTTGACTATTTTGTCCAAAGTCTAAGGAGATCGCTTTAATATTATTATATTACTACAAGCCCTCTTAACTTACAGGTGAAGTCGATTCGAATTGCTTCATTTTCTTTTTGTCTTGAATAGGCTTGTTTGTATCTGCAAGGCCTGTGTTAATTACTAAAGGCTGAAGTTTCTTCGCTTGGTCTTTCGTTGAGGCCTTTGATTGAAGTTCTTTTACCGTGATGCCGCGCCTGAAAGCGAAGTTTAGGTGCCGTTGCCCTTTGTTTCAAGACTACACACTTACTTCAAAGCAGCCTCTTCCAACTTCTTTGCGTACTTTAGTTCGTAATTAACTTTGACAAGATTTGCTTCAATTGAGATGCGCTTAATTCGGTCTAAACAATTGTAACCCGGTTTAATTGAAGATCTTGTTTGACATGTGCGCTTCTTACCCCAATTGTTCTTATGACCACCGAAGACGGTAGCTGGAGTATTAACTACCTCTGCATGTCGCAATTGAAGAAAAAGACTACTGGTCAACTTGAATGGCTTTAGATTACTCAACGCTTTGTATCTATGGGCCATGGTCTGATCACTGAGAAATGATTTTTTTTTTGAAAGTTCCCTTCTGCTTAAAAAAGCATGTTCAGTAACACGGCGTTTGCTGTATTTCAATTATGGGTTATGCTCTCAAACGTTGACTGCTGTCAACGGTTTTAATAGAAGGCTGCTTCAGTGATATTATATATCAAAGTATCCACCAGCAAGACAAACGAATGATCCAGCATCGTTAGAAACAAAACCGTGGAACCTTCAGAAATTTAATTTCTATTTTGGAAACATGTCAAAAATGAAATTTTGAGACAACTTTTTCCAAACACGCGCAAATCTTTTGTTTGAGGTGTCTTACGTTCCTAAAAAAAAAAAAAAAAAGTCGGTTTCCCAGCCCCCGCTTCATGGATCAGGCACAACTTCAAAAAAAGTTATCACGAACTTTTCAGTAGATCCGAAATCACATATCTACAAAGATTTGCTTGTAGCGCAGAAAACGTATTTTGAAGAAAGCAAAAGCACAAATTACCCCATTGAATCATAAATAGACTAAAAATAGCATATTTACAGATGTACCCTTAACCGGACAATCCTATCTCTGAAAAATCTACCAGCTCACACCACTTGAAAGAAACAATATATACAGTTTTTTTTTCTGTGTGAAACAACCATGTTTAGATATGGCAGAGGAATATCTGTCAGTAGTAGCATCTCGTGTTACAAGCACCGATGTGCTAACAACGTTTTGTAAATAATTCATAATGGCAATGAATAAAACGCAAGACTATTCTATTATCGAAAATGGCTGGTTTCCCGGAATAATACGGTCATCGCACCGAATTGCAAGTAATTGTCTTGGAGAATAATGAACCTAACTTTCGATCACAAAGTAATAATATTTGGACAAGTTACCGCGATTAAGCTCCGTATTTAAGTCAATTGATACTGAATAATGTACTTTCAAGCAAAAGATAGAATAGACCTATTATTTCCGTTCGAGAAAACGCTTATTTCCAGAGTAACGAGGTGAGGGCAGCTTAACAAAAGGCATCGGAATAAAGAATAGAGGTTCATAATGACTCGTATTCCAAATTCTGTAAACCCGAAAACAAAATCTGCTGCATCATGTCATGACGTAAATTTCGGCTCGATATGTAGACTTGGTAAAGTAAACCAGGTACTGCATCTCCGTCAAAAAAGAATTGTTGACTATTTTGAAAGATCTTCCCATGTTTGGATTTTGTGTCATAATATGGTGATTCTCATCTTTGTACAACACCAGTGCAATAAAGTCGAGTTCCAGATTCAAAGTATGGTTGATCTGTGCCCTCGAAATTCGGATGCCGATGATAATGAAAGAGGGCCTCGATCATATTTACACTCGCCACATTACGAATTCGATGGAATTCTCGGTGCGCTATTACACAATGTTTTGATTAATCTAAGTGACTATTGTCGCATTTTTATTACAAAGAAATCTGTCATAATATCACTTGACAATAAAGAAATTGAAAGTACAAATTCAAATAGAGGGGAAAACGTTTTATGAGTAGTAAATAGCGTTTCAAACGCTAGAATGCTTTTATTTATTATGATGAATGAAAGAAGTCTACTTTGTTGTTAAGAAAATCAATTTCTTATGTTAAAGAGATATATACAAGTAAAATCAATTTACTTAGATGAATTGCCATTCGATGTCATCAACACCCTTCTTCATGTTACCACAGACTTGCTTGAAGAGAACGGGAGTCAAATCGAGATCACCGTATTTACAATCGGGACAAGCATCAACGATAGTGGCGATAGCGGAACCCTTGGAACCGGTGATCTTGACCTTGGAGAAGCAGTGTTCAGAGTTCTTACTCATCTTACCGTATTGTTCAGCGTTGAGAGCAACAATTTCAGAGTCATCGTCAATCTTGACACCGTCACAAGCACCTCTGTCACCACCTTCAGTCTTGGGCTTATACCAAGTAGCGGTACCCTTGTAGACCTTTCCCTTACCCAACTTGTCAATGTTTGCATTGGGGTTAAGGCTAGTGTTGAGGTAAGTATCCTTGGCGGGAGCAGCGGCGACCAAGGCAGAGAAAAGAGTGGCAATGGCCATAAGAGCGGGAACGATACGGAGTTGCATGATAAGATAGAAGATTAAACGACCTGCGTTATTATGAGATGAGAATGATAATGAAAAATTGTAATTGACGATAATTACCGTCCCTTTTTATATAAATCTCTAAAAATCAAAATTTCAAACTTCGAAAACCACAAAACTCACAAATGAAACAAGGGACATTTTCAAATGTTGATCTGCTCAGGCTCCAGTCCCCGATCCGCATATCTTTAAGGACCTGTTTTTTATTCACCCAATAATCGCGCGAAAGTTGAAGGTCAGTTTTTAACAAAAATAACTCCGGAAGGTGCTACTTCTTGCTGCGATGAGATATTTTACCAGTTCACTGTCAATGGATTAGCTCAATGGATGTAAGATCGATGTATAAAAACTTTAGAATTCTTTCAATCTCTCTTTCTACGAGTTTTTATTTATTTTCTTGTTAAAAACTAGCAGAGTATAGGTTATAAACTATGTGTCAAGCAGAATTTTCAAAATGACATTTATCAACTGCGAGAAACAGGGACTATGGAATTCCACGAAATACACAATATTTCCAAAACTGAAATCATCAAAAGTCGGTACCTTTGACATTATTACCATAACAAAAGTTGGGTCTCAAATCTCAAATTTGATCCACGCGAATGTAGACATACAATCCTCATTCGGACAAAGGTATTTCCAAATTTCGTATATTCTTCGCACTAGTCATACTCCATCATCTTTTTGTATGGAAATACAGCTGCTATTTTCTTAAAAAAAATGTTGAGTCATTGTTTGGGTCGCATAGGAAATTGTAATTAGAACATAACGACAATGGTTTATTCTACTTTTTTTTTATTTTTTTTTTTTAGTAACAGGAACTGTATGTCTGAATTTCAACAAAAAGCTGAAATCCAGACCACAAATATTCTAAAAAAAGAAAGACAAGATTACAGCAAAAGTTTTAGACTTATAGGCTCTGGTTATGTGTTTTTGCACGAAGACGCTAGCACAATTCTTGAAATACTAGATTGTAATTTTAGAACTTATTTTAAAATGTATTAAACGTATTTCGCAAAATGATGGTTTATGTTCATTGACCTGTTGATATTACCCAGAAACAAAAATTTAAACACCTCTGACGGGTGCTATATGTGCTGCAAAGCTCGAAGCACCAAATAGTATGACTTCATGTTGGGAGTATTATGGTTATTTATAGCAATGAACAAGCATGTTTTTCAAACAAAGATCTCGCGTTTACGTTTGCTCAACAAACTTCATGAGGGATATCTGTTACAATTATTTCCGTTGATTATCTATTATTTCTTCTTTTTCTGTAGGACATTTCATTGGCGAAAAGTTATCAGATCCTTTTTATTGAATACTCCGTCAATATTTTTACGTTTTTTTTTTTTTTTTGTGGAATCTTCGTGTAGAAGAAGAGGAAGAGAATAATCTCAAGTCAAGGAAAGATCGTTGAAGAATCTTTGGGTGAAGGTCATTCTGTAAATCGAAACCCCGCTCCTGTGGAATCTATTTTTTCACTCTGTAGCTAGCGTGATTTTCTAAATTGAAAAATAAGACAAACCACTCCCTTTTAATGATTGTTGAGTACGGACGTTATCCGAGACGATCGGTTTATATATTTGTCCAAACACCCGACGCTATTTGCGAAATGCTGAGTTCAATTACCAACAGGCTTTCAATTTGTAGGTGAATGTAGGTGAGAAAAAGGTTTCAATTTAAAATAAGAATATCATTGTACTTTATGCTCAACAACAACGCGAATTTAAACTTGCGCACAATCAAAAGCACATGGCAAGTTCGTTGCAAATTTAAAATAGATTGAATGTCAAGTGAGACTTGTATTCGTAATGCGCTTCCGATAGGAATTGCTTACGAAGAAAAACAGACCACAATAGACGTGACTCATCCTATTTGACGAGTAGTCTCAAAAAAAAAATGATTGGTTCTTTATAAAAGCTCCAGCATTGATGAAAACATCTTCCGCTGAAATTGAGCTGTTCTACTGCGAAGAAGTAACAAAGAAAGTCAACAATTTTTTATCTTTTTGCATTGAACTCAGCCAGACATACTCAGCGATGATGGAGGATCGCACTTAAAGATTTTGCACGGCATGGGCGTCCAGATGGATATTTTGTCTTTTATTTAGGCATCTAGTATGTAAAGAACTTATTTTAAATGCGAAAACTACTTCATATTTGCCTGTAGATGGGTTATGGTTCTTTAGGCTTTTGGTGTAAGATGCTTCTTGGGTTGGTGCTTTTGGTGGTGCTTCTTGCCATGAGACTTTTGATGGTCAGGCTTCTTATCTCCTTTGTGGTGAGGCTTTGGCTTTCCGTGGGTAGCAGCTTCAGCGCGCTTCTCAGGGGAGCTAGGGGGAGGGGTGGGCTTTTTGTGTCCAGGGTGAGCAGGCTTTTTGTGGGTGGGTTTCTTGTGGGTAGGCTTCTTGTGAGTGGGTTTTTTGTGGGTGGGCTTCTTGGCGGCAGCTTTTTGCTTTGGATGAGCAGGTTTTTTAGGATGAGTAGGCTTGGGATGAGTAGGCTTAGGGTGAGCTGCTTTCTTGGGGTGAGCAGGCTTCTTGGGGTGAGTAGGTTTTTTGGGGTGAGCAGGCTTCTTGGGATGAGTTGGCTTTTTTACTGTCTTACCAACAGGGTGGGTGGGCTTTTTATGACCTTTCTTGTGAGTAGCGGGCTTCTTATGGGCAGCTCCAGTAGCTCTCTTAGCAATAGAGGAAGAGTACTAAAAGGGGAAATGAATTTAGTAAAAATAAGCATAGAGTCAAATGACAATCAATTTACATCAATACAAAGAAGTTGGCCTTGCTTGACATCATCGCAGTTGAAAGTGTCAAAGAAATCTTGATTCCACTGTTCAATTTCTTCAGTGGAAATATCAAACTTGGAGGCAACAGATTGGCAGGTTTCACCAGCATCAACTACATTATTTTCGATTTATAAAATTAGTATTGCTACAGATGCGCAACCTGTGCATAGGAAGAATAAAAAGATAAATTACCTTGATATGTTTGATGGCATGGATAAGGGTAGTGATCGATGGCCTTGGCGACCCCAATGAAAGCGAGCGCAGAGGAGGCAACAAGAGAAAGTCTCATAGTGACAGGTAAAATGAAAGAAGAGTGGAATAAAGTCCAAATAAATTGAGGGGGGTTCTGTCATCTTTTATATGAATTCCATACAAAGAACCAAACTCAACACCACGAATCAATTTTCAGTGCGAATTAAGCATAGTAAGTAGTGATCCACTCGCCGTTTGGTGTAACGAGTTATAATAACAACATCGTTCTGCAAAAACAAGAATTCCTATTAAGCGCAAATAATACATAATTAAATGTTATACGCCAAGATTTTCTCAATCAATGTCGAAAATGTCACTCAAACTTGTGTTCAAATTGAAGGTGACTGTTGCACCAGAAGCCTGCAAATCACTTGCACATTAAATTACCGCTGTATTATGCAAGCTGAATTTCCTCCTTTGGTGTAATAAGACTATATTTGTACATTTTTTGGTTAATTAGAGAATTAAAATAGTCAATTTAGTTGACAAAATGGCAACAAATACACACTTCGTGGTACCAAGTTGGTGGATCAATAGCAAACCAATACCATTTATCTTTTCCATGAATGTCCAAAAATTGTAATTTCATATTAATAGTAAAGGATTAGCGATGCAGAACTGAGAGATGCACCTGAGTGTTGCTTTTACCTGCCATTTTTTTTTCTTAATTCTCTCTGTAAAATGTGTACGCACTGTAGAATACATTGTATATTTTTAGAAGAGGCAAATGTAATCAATTAAATGCAAAGGATGATAGCAACTGCAAATCAGGAATCTTGTGCTTTATTGAAATCTATTTTTACTGAAAAATAAAGTGAGTGTAGATTTGATGATCGATAGTAACTGAAAATCAAGAATCTGGGTGTCAAAAGCGAGTCTTGTCTATAAATATAATTTGAATTTTCGAGAGTGCCATTTATCCATTTCTTATGTAACAACAGGTTATTGCATTTATTTTATTTATCTAAATATGTTGAAGAAATAAGAGATACACAAGACCACAGCAGAGAAAAAGCACTCTATCTGGTTACAGAAATAAGCCATTGCCGCACAGATTGATACATGAGAAATAGTAGATTGTGTAACATTTTTCTTGATTTTAATTTGGGGAGGAGGGTGTTCACCAGTAACGCCACCACGCAGTTACAAAAGGTTTCTATTATAAGCTACTCTGAGAAACACCAGCCAAACGTGGATATAAAAAAAGAAAAAGAAGTTAGAAGGACGGTCCACTTTGAAAACTGCAACATAACACGTTATCTGCACATTAATGTGGTCGACTTGAATGTTAAAAACTTGTCTGCTTTCACAAACAGTAGTCCGACGAGTGAAGCTGCTTTTTCAAAATTTGTAGAGTCAAGAAATCATTTCATTCATTAAAAACCTGCGTGATACAATTTACAATACCTGAACTTACTATATATAATTGACTGAAAGCTCCACATTTGACTTAGATGTGTGAATCAGCAACTTTATAAGAAGGGTACGTAAAAATGTAGACAAGCTTAGCATGATTTGCTTTTATACATCCGCGTTGCACGTTCCATAATTGCTTTTTTCCACATCTTTGTGATAAGAATTGATATATGTGTCAATTAAGAAATTTCTACGTGTGTAAGTGTTATAGACGAAAGTCTAAACTTTCCGTTGAAAACCAAAATCTCTACTGGTTCTTACAATTCGTTTGAAAGTGAAAACGCCAGGCCCATTGAAGTAAACAGCTTAATCGGGGACGTTGAGCTTTAATTAGGGTCCTGAAGATATATTTTCTTTTAATTAGCGAAAGGGCTTTCCCGAGGCGAGCCTTGCCAATTTTAATCATAAATTTCAACATCAGTAGTAAAAATGTTCCTTAAAATCAACGTTGCAAAAAAGTGTAAAAGTTGAGAAAATTTGCTGGGTGGGAGAGGAGATTTTTCGAGCACCCTACGCGCACCCTTAAAAAATCAAAAATTATATCGTCACCAGCAGGGTTTGAACCTGCGCACGTAAACGTATGTGATTTCAAGTCACACTCCTTAACCACTCGGACATAGTGACAATTTTTAAAAATTTTTAAAACGTGGGCTTTAAGTAGCCAATTGAAGCACGTGATAATCACGTGATGAAAGTAAGAAATGAATATGAAAGACTATCAAATTGACAGATCCAAATAAGTATGTTGCTTTGTTGTATTTCACGGTAAAAATAAAAATTATGATAACAAAAATAAGACAGTATATTTGAAAATGTGACCTCACTGATTGTTGAAATTCAATGATGATGGGGGTAAAACAATAGACAGGGATTTTGGTTCCAGTACCAAATCTGATCGACAACCACTAGGCCATTCACTGTCTGTGATATTGTAATTATCTGTGATGTTGAGTAGAGCCGAAGTAATTATCCTGATCACTGATGAATCTCTTGCAACGCCTTTTGCCATTAAGTCAGAACCCGGACGCAGAGAAAGAGGTCATACTTTCAAATATACTGTAAACCCGTATAAATTTAAGGAAAAAGGTCAACTTTGTCAACTTTGTCAACTTTGTCAACATTGTTGCTTTTTTTTTTTGGTCAGCCAATGACGTGTACTTTACCAACTTTGTTGAGATAAGTGCCAATGTATAGTAGGTAAACAGGATTTCAGGTAAGAGTAAAAAATAATCCACTGTCGCCAGTAAGGCCAAACCGACGAGCGTTTGATACGGCTCTGTGCGACTTCAAAGTTGCATTCATATAGAAAGTAATCTCACAAAGGGAGTCCTTATCCACATAGGTTTACTAACCACAGAGATTTTGCCTCTTGCGTGGCAATCCTTTTCCTTTAAAGTGAACCCTATTACCCAAAGTCTTCAATCAGTACCTTTTTAAAAGGCAAAGAACGGGCAAAAACCGAACCTCTATAAGGCCGTAAAGATGAAGTCTCAAATCGCGCATGTACACCACTGAATTTATCCAGAATGCATTCAACGTAGGGAACAAATTTAATATGTGAAAGTTCATGTTAGAGGAAATATTAGAGAAGGAAAGAAGAGCAGGATGAAACACGTTTGTGGTCAATATTTACAGAGATATAAGCTGATTTATCACGAAAGAGCCCATTTATTGTCGACAGAACAATCAAGCTGGACACTTACCATTATTTCGATATTTCATTATCCATTCTGCGTGGACAAAGATTCCCTCTCACTAATACACTTGAAAGATACAAAAACTTTATTCTGTAGAATAAGTACCGGAAAGTGAGATACATTTTTCCGAGGTAATCATCTTCCATGGCAGCACTTTACGTTGGTCTTCCAAAGACGAGAGTGTCAACAGTGTTGTTCATGTATGGTGTTGATAGAGAATCGCCGTGCAAATGTCAACTTCCTTCTTTCTCTTCCGCATTTGTTGAGTGTATTTTGTTCGAATTGTACGATCCAAACAAAATGCAAAATGTCAATTTTCTTTATTTAGACTCACTTCTCCGTAAAATACGGAATTAGATTTGAGATAGTGTAACGATGCATCACTTTTCTCTCACAAGGCGAAACATGTTTTAATCAAATCCTTTCTCCTCTCTCTTTTCCTCCCTTCTTTTACCACTTCTGTCGTGATGCAAAAAAGCTACTACACGGTGATAAGCCGTGGGATTTTCTATCAAACTCTCAGGAAAAATATTTCCCCTCAAATTAATCGCAAAGCTTATTCCACGGGATTCCATAGTGGTGGTAATATTACTCATAATTCTGTATTCAGAAGTTTAAATAATTCCCCCGCTACTCTCCACAACAATCATAGCTTTTCTTCTCTTCTTAAAACACAAAATCGATTTTATACAATGACTTCTGCTCCTCGTGTTTTGACAGGTAAAAATTAAAGTTGACTTTAATGACTCATGCAAGTATCCTTAACTTTGTGCGTCTTACAGTTGGTACCGGTGCTGTTGGCGCTATTTATAGTTGGAGACTTTCCAAATCATGTAATGTCACTGCTGTGTGTCGCTCGAATTATGACATTGTTAAGGAACAAGGTTTCACCATCGAATCCGCTAAATTCGGCAATGAGAATTTCAAACCTCACCATGGTAAAGTGTTTCTTTATTTGACAAAACAAAAACTGTATATCTAAGTTTTGCTTGTCATTTAGTTGCTCGTACTGTATCTGAGTGCGTTACATCCGAACCTTATGATTTTATTCTTATCACTCTTAAGGCTCTGCCTGAGGTTTACAATGTGGCAGAAATTATTGCTCCCGCCGTATCTGAAAACACAACCATTGTCTTGATCCAAAATGGTCTTGGTGTGGAGGAGCCAATTACAGAGAAATTCCCCAATAATCCCATTGTTTCTATTGTTGCTTATATTGGTACCTCTCAAACTGAGCCTGGAAAAATCTCTATGGTTGGCCGTGAGTCACTTGTGGTTGGAAAGTACCTTTCTGCCAAAGTGGATTCGGATAAACAACGTGAGCACTTTATCGAGCTTTTGAAGAAGGGCGACGTTGATGTGCAAATTGTCGATGATGTTGAGCGGGTACGCTGGCAGAAGTTGTTTTGGTAAGTGCATAATCCATGTAACGTGAAACACCGATGACTAATCCTGAAATCAATTTCCAGGAACGCGGCATTCTCACCCGTATGCGCTTTGACAGGCATGAACACAACTGAAGTGCTAGCCAATGAGGAGGCTATGAAGGCAGTGAAAAATGTTATGGGAGAAGTCATTGATGCTACGATTGCCAACGGCTACGATTTCGACCACGATGAGCAAATGCACGCCATGATTGCTAGAACTGAAGCTACAGCCAAGAATTACAAGCCTTCCATGTAAAGTATTCGTACGTGAAATAGACTCAAATTTTTGTATTATTAATCTTTCATCATCCATTAGGCAACGTGGCAATCCTTTTCCTTTAAAGTGAACCCTATTACCCAAAGTCTTCAATCAGTACCTTTTTAAAAGGCAAAGAACGGGCAAAAACCGAACCTCTATAAGGCCGTAAAGATGAAGTCTCAAATCGCGCATGTACACCACTGAATTTATCCAGAATGCATTCAACGTAGGGAACAAATTTAATATGTGAAAGTTCATGTTAGAGGAAATATTAGAGAAGGAAAGAAGAGCAGGATGAAACACGTTTGTGGTCAATATTTACAGAGATATAAGCTGATTTATCACGAAAGAGCCCATAGAACTGAAGCTACAGCCAAGAATTACAAGCCTTCCATGTAAAGTATTCGTACGTGAAATAGACTCAAATTTTTGTATTATTAATCTTTCATCATCCATTAGGCAATTGGATAAAGAGCGTGGAAGTCCTATGGAAATCGAGGTTATTTTGGGTACACCTTTGCGAAGAGCAGAGGCAAAGGGTTTAAAGACCCCTCATCTCTCTTTAGTTCACTCTATCTGTAGCGCAACCAATGCCTTCTTACTTGAGCAAAGCAAGAAACCTAGCAGACTTTAGACGATACACTTTTTTATTAGAGCAAATATAAAAATGTTTATTTATTATCAAAATTAGAGTTTTATGCAGCTGGCGTGGGCCTGCGATGCCATTGTTTTTCCTTTTCGTCCAAATAGTACCATTTATCCGCAGTGATTTTGTGGCTTCTTAGAAACGATGACAACTCGTTGACTCCATACAATTCATCCTGCAAAAGTTGCTCTTGTTTCACATCTGAGATAACATTTCTCTTTGTTACTTGTGAGTTGATGTCGATTTGAGGGATTCTTGTTTCTAGAGCAGGCGCAAGGAATAAGGGTATAGAGTACCGATCTTCATGGTTGACAGTGTTCTTGTTGACAACACGGTGCGTAGTTGCTACAAAGACCCTCTTTGTGAGACGCTCGAAAATTTCCCCTATATTGACGATGAAAGTATCTGGTATGGGATGGGCGTCTATCCACTCTCCATCCTGAGACTGCACTTGAAGTCCACCTACTTGATCCTGTAACAATAAAGCCAAAAAGCCTGCGTCTTTATGTGGGCCAACACCAAGGCCGTGGTCCAAAGGTTTGTCAATAGGATTATTCAGTGCTGGATATCTTACCAGTTTACAGCGCACGCCATAATCCTGACCGAATAACGACATGAATTCGTCTTGATCAAACTCGAGCACACTGGCCATGGCTTTGATAATTGTCAATCCAACTTGCGTCATAGATTCCATTAATTCCGTGATTGTTTCTTGGAAGCCAGGTACTTGGTCTGGCCACTGGTTAGGTCCTCGGAGATGTCTGTAGACTGGTGTATTCTCAATGGGCAAAGCGGGATACTCTCTTCCCAAGTCAAGCTGCTCCCGGTTATCCTGCTTATAATCCGTGGTTTCGGCATCTTTATTTTTTGCGGTTATTATCATTTTTAAAGTTGACAAGCATATAAATACATACTCAATTTTGAATATCCTCGAAAATGAGGGGAGTTTTTCAACTCAATCTTGAGTTTCTCCTCTATGGGTAGAGCAAAGAACTTCTTTACTGTCTCAAAAGACTTTTGCTGGAGTTCAAGAGAAATACCATGATTTTTAACGTAAAAGAAGCCTACCTCACTCATGGCTTCATGAAGTTCTTTAAAGAATTCTTTAGAGGAAGGCGAGTCCGGATGGTCTACTTCATATTTGGACAGGTCTAGAATGGGTATGGAGTTAGTCATTGTGTTTTATGAGAAGAAACAAGAGACAAAAGAGGGCACGACTTGGGTTTTATAGACATTGGAAAATATCATTGCATTCTCACGCCATCTCAATCATGCGAATTCTATTGGAAGAGTCAACTCTACATCCTATTTGTAAGAGGTTAAAAAAAAAAAAGGGTTCTCAGGTGATTGCCTCTACTACTATTACAACCAGGCTATGTAGATCAAAGAGTCTTATTCGAGTTTTAGGTGTTTTAAGTGTTTTGAGTTGTTTTTACTTTTTTATTACAAAAAAAAAAAGGAAAGGCAGTTGAGCAAGTGAATAACATTGCTTCTGGTAAAATCCAAGTAAGGAACCGTATTTAACGATACTAATAAAACATGAAAAGTGAGTTTGACAGGAATTAAATGAAATCGATATAATCTGGTTTTTACCTTGTGGAAACCAATATCGTTAGCGTATTCACGGAAACATTGACGGCAGACGTTCAAGTTGTACTTTCTGATGAGACCAGCACGACCACTGCAGACTCTACTATAAAATAGCAAAAGAATGTTAATTTCTTGCGTCAAAAAAAAAAGTTTTTCCGTGTCAAGTTTTCTATATGAAAGACAAGTCGCCCCTTCTCATTATAGCTTCAATGACTCTCTTTTCAAGCACTGCAAAGCTCATTCAGTGCTTATGTCAAATGATGAATTTGGGTCAAATGAAAAAAACTGAGAGGGAGCATCATTCGGGTGGCTTATATCTTTCAATTACTTCAATGTATGAAAAGTAGGAAAAAACAACACATGAAACGAACGAAAAGTTTTATGGAAATGAGACATACCAGGCGCGAGAGCCCTTACCGAAGGACTTGGGGTGAGAATTCCAGACGTTAGCGTGGGCCATGATGTTGATTCAATTTGCAAATGCGGAAAAAGAGAAAGAGCAGCAAAGTGGTGCGTCCTCACTGTGTTTTGACCCGCTCGAATTATTAAAATTCCGACATACGCACCACTTCTGTGTGTAAAGTCTGTATGCATTTGATTGGGTCAAAATTAAAGCGTCCTATATTACATTGTCAAAGGTGAAAAGTAAGTAATAGACTACTTTTTCCCTTTACACCATAAAGTAAATTCGGCCATGATCTCGGTCCGTTTACTTTTACAGTTAGTATTTGCACTTGGTTGCGTATACGCTTTTCCCAACCAATTTGAAAATACCAAAGTTATTCGTGTTATTGACGTGAATGCAGGCATAGCACGCGAAGATGTTGGAATTAGAGCCAAGAATATAGATACCACAGCTGCCTCAGAATACTACTTTTATTTGCCTACTATTGTTTCTAAAAGTGCTGCTATTATTACTGCCTCATTAAGAAAGCAAAAGACTGAACTCCCTGTTACACTCCACGATGAAGATGTTGTCAAGTAGGTATTTTCATGATGATAAAGTGGAAATGGTGATAGACTCATGCTCTTCCTTATTTTCTAGCCAACTCAATATCTACAAAATCAGCTTAAACGAACCCCTTCAACCCGAAACTGACGTTCTTCTTGGTATCAAAATCGCATATACCCACACTATCAAACCTATGCCTTCCAAGTTACCTCAAGTCGCTCGTCAACATACTATTTTCGCCTTCAACTCTTATTTCCTCTCACCTTATCAAACCAACGAAGTCAAGACAACTCTTCAGTAAAGTGACAATATTCAATGAAGCATGTATATATGTGTATTAACTCTTCATTTATATCATAGAACTCCTACTTCTAATGTTGTAAGTCACGCAGGTGCTGGTGGATTAAGTAAGTTGACTGGTAACAAGGTTGTCTATGGACCTTATCAAAACGTCGCTCCTCGTTCTTTTGAAATTGCTACTGCTCATTTTGAAAACAGTAAGCCTTTGGTCACCATCACTGATTTCAGACGCGATATTGAGGTTTCTCATTGGGGTAAGAATCTTGCAGTTGAGGAGCATTATGCTTTGCGTAACGATGGTGCCAGGTAAGTCATTGACATTTATGTGAATACGGAGAGAAAAAGAGTGCTGATATCTTATATCAATCAAGTCTTGACAAGGATTTCAACCGTGTTCAACACCAAATGACTCAACATATCCACGATCAAACCAACGTCTTGAAGGATTTGAAGTTTGATTTACCTGTCAGTGCTCATGACCCTTACTTCCGTGATGAAGTCGGCAATGTTTCAACTTCTCACTTTAGAGTCGAAAAGGATAAGTCTGTGTTGGAAATCTTCCCTCGCTATCCTATCTTTGGTGGTTGGAATTATACTTGGTTCCAAGGTTATAATGCTGATCTCGGTTCTTATGTTCATAAGGCCAAGTCTGGCAAGTATATTTTGAATATCAACTTTGTTGAAAATGTCAAGGCTATGACCATCGATCATGCTGTTGTTCGTGTTATTTTACCTGAAGGAGCTTCGTAAGTGTATTTGGTATTTGGAAGGTGAGCTTATATTAAAACGCTTTCTTCATCTCATAGAAATGTCAAGATTGTTACACCTTTTGATGTCGACTCTGAAGCTATCACTAACCACTTTACTTACTTTGATTCTACCGGTCGTGTCATGGTTGTATTGGAAAAGAACAACGTCATCCATGAACATGAGTTACCTATTCAAGTAAGATAAAATACGTCAAAATCCATATTGTACTCGTTATACTAACATGCATGATAGATTGAATATGACTACTCTATTGTCAACCTCTTGCAAAAGCCAATTGTTGCTTCTGCTGCCATCTTTGTCTTTTTTATTGCCAGTATTGTTCTTAACAAGATGTCTTGGTCCATTGAAAAAGAGGTACTATATCATATTATATATAATGTATCTATTGATTCTATTGCTAACAAATTGCTATACACACACACATAGACCAAGTCCAGCTTAAAGAAGGAGTAAAATGAGATGCATAGGCGTCAATAAAAAATTCATCATATAATTGCACTTTACATCACTCGTTGCTATGGCAACTCTACTTGAGCCAATGAAAAATGTTAGGCCAGTGACTGTTTACTTTTTTTTTGTATTTTTATTTTTTTGTAGTCAGTAGTGTTCACAATTCCCTTCCTCTAAATTATATACATTAATCATAATGACAGACGCAGTCAAAATTGATGTCACCAAGTTGACTCCCTTGTCACACGAAGTTATTTCCAAGCAAGCTACCATTAACATCGGTAATTGACAAGAAGAAGTGTGTGCGTTTAGACGGCAGTAAAAACTGAGCTTTGCAAAAAATTTTTTATCCATGTATAGGTACCATTGGTCACGTAGCTCACGGTAAATCTACCGTTGTCAAGGCTATTTCCGGTGTTCAAGTAAATATCGTTCAGCAATTTCACTGTCAAAACGAGACGACGAGATGATTATCATTTTAGAAGCACACGTAGATTAACTCAAATATTTTTTTTTTATTTAATTTAGACTGTTCGTTTCAAGAATGAAATGGAAAGAAATATTACAATTAAGCTTGGTTATGCCAACGCCAAGATTTTCAAATGTAGTAACCACGCATGTCCCAGACCTGGATGTTATAAATCTTATGGTTCTTCTAAAGAAGATAATCCCATTTGTGAACGTTCAGGCTGCGGTGGAACTATGGAACTTGTTCGTCACATCAGTTTTGTTGGTAAGCACACACACACGCGGGCGATGAATTTGTTTTTTTTATTTTACGAGTGAAAATGCTAACCTTGCTTACTATGCTTAGATTGTCCTGGTCACGATATTCTTGTAAGTGGGATAAAACGGTGAGGGTGAGTCATATTGATAACTAACATTTCATTTTTTTCTTTAAACAGATGACCACTATGCTTTCCGGTGCAGCTGTCATGGACGCAGCTCTTTTATTGATTGCCGGTAACGAATCCTGCCCTCAACCTCAAACTTCCGAACATCTTGCAGCTATTGAAATCATGAAGCTTGAACATGTCATTATTCTTCAAAACAAGGTTGATCTTGTCAAGAAGGAAGCTGCTCATGAACAACACGAAGATATTCTTGCCTTTGTTAAGGGTACAGTGGCTGATGGTGCACCTATTGTCCCTATTTCCGCTCAGCTTAAATATAACATTGATGCTGTCAACGAATACATCACAAAGAAGATTCCCGTCCCCGTTCGTGATTTCGCTGCTGTTCCTAGATTGATTGTCATTCGTTCTTTTGATATTAACAAACCTGGTGCTGACGTTGATCAACTTCAAGGTGGTGTTGCTGGTGGTTCTATTCTTAAGGGTGTCCTTAAGATTGGTGATGATATCGAAGTGCGTCCTGGTGTCATTATTAAGGATCAAGAAGGTCGTATTCGTGCTCGTCCTATTTTGTCCAAGATTTTGACCTTGGCTGCCGAAACAAACAAGTTAGAATTCGCTGTTCCCGGTGGTTTGATTGGTGTTGGTACTCAAATGGATCCTACTTTGTGTCGTGGTGATCGTTTGGTCGGTCAAGTTTTGGGTTATCCCGGTACATTACCTTCCATCTATACAGAACTTGAAATTTCTTACTTCTTATTGCGTCGTTTATTGGGTGTCAAGACAGATGATAAGAAGCAAGCTAAGGTCGCCAAGTTGACCAAGGGTGAATTACTCCTCGTCAACATTGGTTCCGTCTCTACTGGTGGTCGTGTTGTTGGTGTCAAGGCTGATCTTGCCAAGATCATCTTGACTGGTCCTACCTGTACTGAAGTTGGCGATAAGGTTGCTATTTCTAGAAAGATCGAAAGACATTGGCGGTAAGTTATTTGTGTTGAAAAGAGTGCCTAGATTTCATTGTAAACTAAATACTCATTATCTAACTTTAATAGTCTCATTGGTTGGGGTAAGATCAAGCGTGGTACTGTTCTGGAAGCAGAGGCAAATTAAAATATTACACTGTATTTCTCCAACTAAAATTATAAAAAAAATGTATTAAAAAAGTTTCCGCAGAAAAAGCATAGAAGAAAAACAAAAAGTGTGTGTGTGTGTATAAGATAAATGTCTTCTTTATTAAGTAGTGTAGTGAGAAAAAATGAGATTTTGTAAAAGTAAGGGATGTGTGATTATGTGCAATTTTTTATATAGTAATTTTTAACATGAAAAGAAAAGAAATGGTTTGGGATGCTACGTTAAGTTTTTTTTTCTTATACAAAAGGGGAGGGGGAACATAATCTAAAATAAAAAATCGCAAGGCACATCAATTTAGAACCAACTGGTTTTACTTTGTCCACTACGATGTCCAGTTCCACCTCCGTAAGATGGTGCGTAGCCTCCTTGGGCTCCACGACTACTTGAGTAAAGAAAGATGTTAGTATCTTATTTCTATGAAAAAGCGATTATACTTACTCTTGCTGGTATCCACCATATCCTCCTCCACCATAACCTCCTCCGCCGCCGCCATAGCCACCACCGTAGCCTCCGCCACCATGATTGCCATAGCCACCGCCATAGCCACCTCTACCGCCACCTCCTCCGTAGTCGTTTTGACGTCTGTAATCTCGAGAGCCGCCACGTCCTCCACCTCGACCACCACGTCCACCTCCACGTCCTCCAGATGTTTCACGAACAATGCTTTCGAGCCAAGAGGGAATTTCTTGCTTGGCTTCTCTCAAGAGTTCAACCAATTCACGAGCAATGTTCTTGTTGCCTCTATTGAAGAAAGCAGTGGCGACACCGATATTGCCAGCACGACCGGTACGACCAATACGGTGAACATAATCATCTACGTCCGTAGGCAAATCATACGAGATAACGTGAGTCACATTAGGAATATCCAAACCACGTGCAGCAACCGCAGTAGCCACCATGATGGGTGCTCTACCAGTACGGAAAGCCTCCAAGGCATTTTCACGTTCACGTTGTGTACGGTCACCATGAATAGCAGTGGCAGGATAATTGTTGGACATCAAAAAGTCGCTCAAGGCATCAGCCATACGCTTGGTCTCGACAAAAATCAAGGTGAGCCCTTCAGCAGGATGAGAAGTCAAAATATCCAATAAAACAGAACGCTTATCTTCATCTTCAACGTATTCAATCTTTTGAGTGATGTTCTCAGAGGTAGCACCAACACGACCCACAGAAAGGAAAACGTATTCTTTCAAGAAATCACGGGCCAACATTTGAATGTTCTTGGGGAAAGTAGCAGAGAACATAAGGGTTTGACGGTCTTGAACACCAGGCATGTCTTCACCTTGAACAATACGACGAATTTGAGGTTCAAAACCCATATCCAACATACGATCAGCTTCATCTAAAATCAAGAAGCGGACCTTGCTTAAGGAAACACGTGCACGTTCAATCAAGTCAACGAGACGACCTGGGGTGGCGACAAGGACATCGCAGCCACGATCAATTTGACGCAATTGTTGACCAATATCAGCACCACCATAAACAACGCAAGGTTTGACCCAGGAACGATAAGCAAACTTCTTGGCCTCATCAAAAATTTGAGAAGTCAATTCACGAGTGGGTGCAAGAATAAGGGCTTCAGGATACGCCTTACGTGGACGATACACGCCAGCAGCATCGTGACGATCTCCATCAGGGTTAGGGGCTGGACCTTTCTCAAATAAGCTTGATAAGACGGGGAAAAGGAAACCACCAGTTTTACCAGAACCTATATATCATTTAAGAGTAAATACAATGATTATACTTGTTACAATAGATGATCACTTATTACCAGTTTGAGCACAAGCCATAAGATCGCGGTTATTCATGACGATTGGAATAGAATACTTTTGAACAGGAGTAGGTGTAGTGTATCTTGCCAATTCGATATTACTCAACAAATGAGCATCAATTGGGGGAGAAGTAAACTAATATAAACCCAATCAATATCAATATATTCAAGCATACTTTTTTAATTGTATTACCTCTTCAATAGGGTTAGGGACATCTCTACCTGTGGCTTCAACAGGAATGTTATCATACTTGTCAAAGTTGATGCCTGTGTGCGTGGTTTCCTTGTCTTCAGCTGTACCAAAGAGTTCCTTTTCAACATGAGGATTACGAGGTCCGACGTGGTGGACACCGTCTTTCCAATAGCCAGCGCCATAATCTCTTCTACCACCACCGCCGCCACCTTGATATCCTTGATTTCCTCCGCCACGACGACGATAGCCGCCGTAAGAGCCACGTTCATCAAATTGGCTGCGGTTGCCTCCATAACTAGAGTTATTGGAGCGACCGCCCCAACCTCCGCCACCTCTTGAACCTCCGTAATCTGAATAACCATCTCTCCATCTGAAAAATAAAGAAGCACAAGGAATCAGTCTATGAACAACTAATATAGAATACAAGTTCAACTACTTACCCAGGTCTAGGAGCAGGTTTATCCCAACCACTAGTGTTACCGCCATTGTTAGAGCCACCGTCTTGACCATAAGCTCTTCCACGGAGATGAGGAGGAATATAAGCAGCCTTTTGATAGCCACCGCCGTTATTACCTCCTCCGCTGTTGTAGTTATTGTTGTTATTATTATTCATGCTCATATCAGCTACAGCAGAGTGAAAAGGGGTGAGTACACAACTAGAAAACAGCCACAATACAAATAGCCACTTACCCATGCGCTGATTTAAGCCGTGTGTGTCATTATTACCATTACTCATAATATTAAAAGAAGAAAAAAAAAAACGCAGAAAAATGTTAGCTTTTGCTGAAATACCAAAACAAAATAACACCGCAGCGAGCGCAAGCGCAAAACTCAAAATTGAAACCCCAGTTTACGTGTGATTGGCTAAAAGCCTTAGCGCATTAAAAAAGTGATTTGAAAAAAAAACTATCCGCTTGCACATAAACATACTAGTGGGTGATACCTCCTTAACATTCTAAGAAATAAGGCAAAGACGTAATTGTTTACTTTTGGGGTACGACTATCTAAAAGTATTACTGTGATCAACAACGAAAAACATCTGAGATCTGATAAATAGATGTAATCCATTTGGCTCATGCTTCGTACCTAGCATACTACAACAAAAAACTTAATGATCTGCTTACGCTAGTAGTTACACAAAAATTACAGGCACTTACAGATCCGCTTTCCCTCTCAGGAAGCTAGCAGTATTAGTTTTTAAAGATTCAGTAGCTGATTGACTGATTTTATAAGGTAAAAAACAGTGCAACGTCTTGCCAAGAAAGCAATTGGACGCTCCAGAGATCCTGAAGGCCATTGCAGAAAGTGCATCTCTTGCCTTTGTAGCGTGCCCAGTGATAACAGAGATGCATTTAGGATTTACACAGAGCAGGACTCCAGAAACTTTCTTCTCTTCTTCAGTAATTCCTTCTTTGAAAATTCGACGGGGATGTTACAGTTTTTGATAATAGAACAAACAAGCCTACAACGTGTTGAGCTCATTTGTGTTGCACACCACTCCTCTTTTCCCTCGCATCCGCATTAGCCACTTTCCACCATATCTATGATACCCCTTGATGCGCGAGCCTACACCAGTACCTCTATCGCCGACGAACATAATTGAATGAGCACCTACATGTTTAGAATATTTTTTAATATCTCCTGTCAAAATTTTCTGTACCCGTTTTACCTTTCTCTTTGAGACTTTTCCTTTCTTTAGTGACGGGAATCTGGAAAAAACGCTTTTTTTGAATTTCAACCGCTATAGACGACCTGGCTTGCTTGGCTGAACCATAGAAAGAGCGAACAGCTTGTGGGGGTTGTTGATGCGGCTTGGCCGTACTAAGTAGATATGGAATTGTCGAGGCATTCTTCAATGAGTTTCTGTTAAAAGTTTTTCAGCAGCCAAGACTTGCTTCCCTTCTTGGGGTGTTTCGTTTCCTACACTCCAGCTTTTACCTTGCCTTCTTCAACCCACGACCCACATCAATATCCGCAGGTTTTATCAACACCGGGTCTGCCAAATCCAAGTACATCTTGTCGTCTTTATGCAGTGGTATAAACATAGTCGATGTGACTCCCAAAAGCAGAGTACGGCAAGTGTTTTATAAGCATGCAAAGAAATTAAAGGCTTTGTAATGCTACTATATCATATATTGTTCTACCAAACATCAGTTTTTTTTATTTGTAACAAATATATAATGTATGCTTTTAAACAGATCGATGTGGGAGCCTTGACATCGGTAGGTACTGTTGAAAGAGCAGCGTAGTCCACAATGACAAGACACGCTTTTTATCAGTGGATGACAAATGTTGCAAAAGAGCTACACTGGATTTATCAAGAATGCATTTGATGTAGGGAACAAATTCTTTGTGTGAACGTTCATGATAGAGGAAATAATAGAGAAGGAAAGAAAAGCAGGATGAAACACGTTTGTGGTCAATGTTTATAGAAATATAAGCTGGTTTATCACGAAAGAGCCCAGAAAATGATTTATTATCGACAGAACAATCAAGCTGGACACTTGCCATTATTAAGTTGTTGTGGTCCTTAGTTCTGGATTTAGTGATAGATAGCCCTATATTTCTATCAGCGTTTTCCCTCTGGGGTTACCCGTCTATCAATTAATAAATTGACATCAAATTACTTGGCCAGAAGATTGCTACCTCGCTTTTGGAATCCTTTTCTTGTATTAGTACAGTGCGTTATATCGGTGTACAAGAATGTCGCCAACAAAGTTGAGACAAAAATGTAGATCAGTTAACGAAGATGGTTTGGTTCAATTTCCTTTGAGATCCTCCCGCTCAAAAGGTAAAAGGGAAAAGCAACGGAAGCAAAGCTATTGATACTTTGGATCGAAGCAGAAATTCTAGCATGTATCAGCGCAAGCACCCAGAAATCTCGAAGAGCCCAGAAAATGATTTATTATCGACAGAACAATCAAGCTGGACACTTGCCATTATTAAGTTGTTGTGGTCCTTAGTTCTGGATTTAGTGATAGATAGCCCTATATTTCTATCAGCGTTTTCCCTCTGGGGTTACCCGTCTATCTATTAATAAATTGACATCAAATTACTTGGCCAGAAGATTGCTACCTCGCTTTTGGAATCCTTTTCTTGTATTAGTACAGTGCGTTATATCGGTGTACAAGAATGTCGCCAACAAAGTTGAGACAAAAATGTAGATCAGTTAACGAAGATGGTTTGGTTCAATTTCCTTTGAGATCCTCCCGCTCAAAAGGTAAAAGGGAAAAGCAACGGAAGCAAAGCTATTGATACTTTGGATCGAAGCAGAAATTCTAGCATGTATCAGCGCAAGCACCCAGAAATCTCGTATAAAGGCATTTGCTTCGTTCCTCAGTCCCTTCCAAGGTATTTTTTGCAAAGCTGCAACAACCCGAAGGGCCACATTCGGTGTAAGTTTTTTCCCTCAAACAGAACTGTCGTTGGCGGGCATAGGCCGCAAGTGCATCCAGGCCAAAGCCTAGAGTGATTGCAATCAAGATACTAGTAATTTGGATCGATAAAGTACTGTAATGATACACTTAGTACCGGAAAAGCAGTTGGCGCTGAAGAAGGACTTGGTGCTTCAAGGGACGGGGTATATGGATACCAAATTGCTCAAACCAGTCAGTACCTCTATTAGTAAAAAAGGTCTATTTAATTCCATACCAATTTTGCTAACTATTTCTTAATATCTTGAATATATTAGAAAGCAGTGGTGTCCCTGACGAGGTCAAGTCAAAGAACACGTTTTAGAGACGTGGCCAATAATGTATGTCATTTACCATGAGTTAAATTCTTCACAGTGATTCTGATGGTTTTGTAAATAGAAATTGATGATTTTGTCAAGGTTCAATGAAGAGAAAAGAACATTGAAAAAGCGTCCAAAGAACATGATTGGAAACAAAACCCTTCGTAGTATTCTGCTCC
The DNA here is from genome assembly GCA_000587855.1 of Mucor irregularis B50. NCBI lineage: Eukaryota > Fungi > Mucoromycota > Mucoromycetes > Mucorales > Mucoraceae > Mucor > Mucor irregularis. The sequence continues at coordinate 164,367 of KK076538.1, forward strand.
CAAAATCTACTTGCTTTTGAGACTGCAAGAATAGCAGATGGTCGACCATGAAGGAGGAAATTACAGATGCTTTAAAGCTTCATGGATTAGAAGGCGCAAGATTGCTTGCAACGAAAGCAAGTCTGAAAATTTACGAGGGAAAATTGCAAGAAAAGCCGTCATTTGAATTGAAGATGCATGATATGCTCAATTATGTGCTGGATGAGATCGAGTACGGTCGTTTGTCCGCCAGTTCATCCGAGTTGGAGTATACCTCGTACTGGACCAAAATCTTTAATTTTTTACTTAGAAACAGCGGTGTTTTATTGAATATAAGCGAGGCCAGTTCTGCGGCTACGAAGATAGACCGGGAGATCAATGAGTTCGAGTACAACAAGATCGAACAAAAGAACATAATGGGTCGTAAAATCGATCTTCTTTTCGTAGGCGATCTAAAAAAATGTTGGAGAAGTTGAGCTGGCCCAGCAGAGATCAAACCAGCGAATGCCACTGCTGATGTTGTGAGAATAGATCTCAACAAATATATCAGAACAACTAAAAGCATTAGAAACAACATCAAAATGCTGGTGAATGATAGCAGTGATACCCTGGACAACATCGGAATGATGATCATTGGCAAATAGTTTATATACAAACGAACATGATTCATAGATTTTCTAATTTTTCCTCGTGTGTTATACAGCCACATCTGCTTACTTTTTTCTTCTCGAGGATCATGAAGGAGTTCAAGTTTGCAAGAAGATCTCAAGTCAAAACATTTTCCTCCCCACAGATCAAGAAGATCTTATGGATTTTCTTAAAGGAGACAACTGCGAGTAACTTTTGAACTTTGTTGTAAGTTTACGTATGCACACATTATATAGTTAATTGAGACAAATCTTTTGTGAATATTGACTGTATTTATCAATTTCGACCTCCCAGATCAACATTCATCGCGAGAGGCGGAAAACCAAAATATCTGAAAGGAGACACCCAAAGCGTCTGATCATTACATCCAAATCCTATCTTCAGTTGTGCCGAGCTATCTTTCTCGCATGAAATGATGGTTTCTCCTCCTCTTTCTTGATATAATTCACATATCTTTATATCAATTATTTCCAAGAAATAAGATACAATAAATATTGCAGACATGTAAACTCTTTTCTCAAACAGTAACAGACATATTAAACTTGGGCTGTTTATGTGGCTTCAAACAACACCTTAATTTGATGTTGTATATCTTCAGACAAGAGCTCAAGCATAAAGGTCAAGAGAATACGACTGTAGTAATAAGGCAGTTACCAATAACTCCCTTTTTATATAAACACTTTTGCTTCTTTAAATACATTCAAACAAAAGATGTTACTCTAAATTACCGCAACAAGTGATGGGAAGAATAATAAAAAAATAAACGTCTTTTGAGCAATTTTATAACGCACTTCACATCAATTATCAAACATCATCAGCTCAAGAGTCTACCTTGATTCAGACTTAATGTGTTTAATCAAACCGCAGTGTTCTATCATTTATTGTCACGGTGACTCACACAATAGAATATATGGCCACATGGCTAAAACTGTACAGAACTTTATTATTGCATGATGATTGAGAAATGGTATATATTACACTATAGCTTAATAGCATCAATCTGCTTGATAGTTTCATTACTTTGTTGAAGTGTATCTTTAATTTTCTCGTTGCATTGTTCTGCATTAGACTTTATATCAGGCATTAAATGTGATAAATCAATCAAGGAATTCACAGCCTTTCGTGTATCTTTAGCATTAAGTTTATCTTCTTTACTAATCGATGTTGGCGCAGTAGTCTCCTCGGGTTCGATAGTGTTATACAAATCTGTTCATCACCCACATATTAGACTCATATCATATTGAAAGGAACACAATATGTTTCTTACCTTGATGTTGACGCAGATGAATATTTTCTTGTTGAACAAACTGGTCAATCTTTAACGTGTCAGCAGCGTCCACTTTCTTATCCAAGCTGTCAAGTACTGCTTGAAATGAGAGTGTTGGATCTGTCTTTTGTGTCTTGGTTTTAAAAAAATTCAACGACATGAGCTTCTGTGTATACTTTATATGAAAGGAGAAAAGGCTTGTGGTGGAGACTCCGCCACCCACCTCAAAGGAGTATAAAAAGTTTTTTTTTTTATTTTCTTTCACTTCTTTTTTTTTTTGACGTGTTCTTTAAACAAAAAAAGACCTTATTCATAAAGATGCTCGACATTAACTTGCTTATTGAAGAACGTGGTGGTAACCCTGAGATGGTCAGGGAATCCGAAAGAAGACGTGGTGGAAAGGTCGAAATTATCGATGAAATCATTGCTGAATACAAGGAATGGACCACTCGTACGTTTTATTATTCAGAAAGAAAATTTTTTAGGGTCCCTCCCTCTATTATATATATTAACATGACCTTCTTGTAGTTCAATTCAACAGTGACCAAAAGAACAAGGAAGCTAATGCTATTCAAAAGGAAATTGGTAAAAAATTCAAGGCCAAGGAAGATCCTTCTGAATTAGTTGCTCAAAAGAACGCTCTTCAACAAGAAAAGGAAGCTCTTGTTGCTCAAGCCAAGGAGAAGGAAACTTCTTGGAAGAACAAGTTGAACCTCCTCGGTAACATTGTTCACTCTTCTGTTCCTACTTCCATGAACGAAGATAACAACGAAGTCATTCGTACCTATTATCACAACGGTGTCGAGCCCGTCAAGAGAACTGATATCATGTCTCACCATGAAGTTCTCTCTCGTTTGGATGGTTATGATCAAGAACGTGGTGCCAAGATTGCTGGTCACCGTGGTTATTTCTTGACTGGTGTCGGTGTAGATCTTAACTTGGCCTTGATCCAATACGGTCTTAACTTCCTTGCTAGATTCGGTTACAAGAAGTTGCAAACTCCTTTCTTCATGAACAAGGATATGATGGCCAAGACTGCCCAATTGTCTCAATTTGATGAAGAACTCTACAAGGTAAGATAAAGGATAATGTGAAGGTAGTAGAGGCATAGTTCACTAAACGCATTCATCATTGATAATAGGTCTCTGGTGATGGTGAGGACAAATATCTTATTGCCACCTCTGAACAACCCATCTCTGCTTTCCATGCTGGTGAATGGTTCGAGAAGCCTTCTGAACAATTGCCTCTCAAGTACGCTGGTTATTCTACTTGTTTCCGTAAGGAAGCTGGTGCTCACGGTAAGGATACCTGGGGTATTTTCCGTGTTCATCAATTCGAAAAGATCGAACAATTTGTTTTGGCTGCCCCTGAAAACTCTTGGGAACAATTCAACGAAATGATTGATCACTCTGAAGAATTCTTCAAGTCTCTTGGTCTCTCTTACCGTGTTGTTGCCATCGTCTCTGGTGCCTTGAACAACGCTGCTGCCAAGAAGTACGATTTGGAAGCCTGGTTCCCTTACCAAGGTGAATATAAGGAACTCGTCTCTTGTTCCAACTGTACCGATTATCAATCTCGTAACTTGGAAATCCGTTGTGGTGTCAAGAAGATGTCTGACCGTGAGAAGAAGTACGTCCACTGTCTTAACTCTACTCTCTGTGCTACTGAGAGAGCTCTCTGTGGTTTATTAGAAAACTGGCAACGTGAAGATGGTTTGGAAGTTCCTCCCCCATTGGTTCCTTACATGGACGGTAAGACCTTTATCCCTTACGTCAAGGCTAAGCCTGCCCCCAAGAAATAAGTTGATTTAGTCTCAATACATCATCTCCCATCATTTATATATACATAAAAAAAAAGTAATAAATATACATGTAGAAAAGTATCAAGGATTTGGTATTGAATAGTGTTTGCGTTGGAGGAGTAAAAAAAAGTGAACAATTGAACGATTCGAATGGGCGTACGTAACTCGAGGACCCAGGATCGCTTTTGATGTATTCCGAAAGTTGTATTATATGGAGGATATCATACAAGGAATGCATGTTTTACTTGGCAAGGCTGCGGCAGAAGTTTGATCTGAGCTGTGCTTCATGTCGCTGTGATTTGTACTTTTCTGCAATTGGCCCTGTGTTCTATGGCCGGAAATGCGCACCTAGCGAAATTTTTTACGGACAACTATTCGCCGGGACGCTGCGGGTTTCCTATTATCTTTATCTATAAATACAAGACACATGTCTGTACTTTTTGCGCATTTTCCTTATATTTATTTCAGAAAATCATAATGAAACACAATATTGCCATTATTATGGGAAGCACACGCCCTACACGAATCGGGCCAGTGATCACAAAGTGGGTTCAATCATCTATAGCAGCAAGTCCTCGTCTCGACTTTGAAGTGATTGACCTCGCTGAGTGGGACCTGCCCTTATACAACGAGCCCGGCATGCCTAGAAAAGGAGAATATGTTCATGAAAAGACGAGACAATGGAGTAAAAAAATCAGTGCAATGGATGGATTCATATTCATTACCCCACAATATAATTTTGGATACCCTGCGGTTTTGAAAAATGCCATCGATTACTTGTACCACGAATGGACTCAGAAACCAACCATGGTGATTAGTTACGCTAATCGTGGAGGAGGAAAAGCAGCGGCTCAACTTCGTCAAGTTTTAGAGGGAGTTCGTATGGATATCACAGAGACCATGCCAGCAATTTTAATAAAAGAGTTTGTCGACGAAGCTGGTAATGTAAAGGAGGACCTCAATGACTTGTTCAGAGAGAAGTATTCTGGTGTCATCAACAAGGCAGTTGGTGAATTGGAAGCAAAGTTTCTAAATAAATAGAGAATTAATTATAACTAATATATAGCATTACCGAAGGCATATTTACCAAATAAAGAAACGGTTCAAGACTATTTCCAGTGTTTCAGTTGTATGTTGGAGGATGATGAACTTTACTTTCTGCATGACGATAAATTTGACGTCGAGGATGTGACACAAATTTTGACGCGTATGTACGCGATTTTAACTTGTTATCAGATTACGAGCAATTTCGAATTTACCATTCACATATGCTTCAGAGCGTTGTAATTCTGTTGTCATTGAATACAATTTGCGATTAATCATCTTATATAATAAAGTTGTTGTTGCCAGGCAGACCAGTTTTTCAAGTTGGTCCCACAGTTTTAACGATCTAGGGGTTTTGTAATATAGGTACAAGGTATATGACTGGTAGTTGATGGTAAAATAATCAATCACCCAGACTTTCAAACGTTTTTATTCTGTTTTTCATTTCCAATAAGAGATTCGATGGAATTTGGTAAATCTCATCCTCAGAAAGTCAAGATTTGGTTTGTCTAAAAGCAGATAAAAACTTTTTTCAGTTACACAACATTTATAAGCTTTTTTAAATTTTATATTTTTAGAAAGATAAAATAATGCTACACGTTGGATGAATACACAAAGTGCCCCAACATCGCAATATAAGAAATAATTATAATCTCGTTTTCATGAATGTGAAAAAGAAAAACTTTATTCTTGGTGTAAGGTGTGAATAATGGGTGAATGATATATTAGCTGAGTAAAAATGAGATATAATAGTGAGTAATGGGTGAGTCTATGAGGGGGAGTATATATATAAACATGATGTAGTAGGTATGAAATAAATAGGAGACTTTTAAGCAGAAAACTTGATACAAAGCTTGTATCCTGCTAATGCACCACTTAAAAAGCCTGACCACGCTTGCGCTGTGGGTGAATAGGATGGTTGCCATATATCACATGCTATCAAAAGGAAGAACACGTTAATATCTTGTCTGATATGCTCCTTATACTTTTTGCAAAAACAACTTACCACAAAAAATACCATCCATAAGTAACTTGATAATGGAGACCTCCGTAACGTGAATCTTCTTTTGTTGAGCTTCTAATTGTTCTTCAGATGTGATCTCTTGTCTTTGAAGCTTGACTAATGAATTGGCGTTCTCTCGTAAATCAATTAAAATGCCTGTGAACCAGCAGTAGGCGGAAATGCGTTCGGTTCGGTCACCAAGATAGGAACCAAACACACCCAATTTATGTAGACAGAAAATATCATCAGAGATATGGTTGACAATCGCATTCGTCAACACAAACGTTTCGTAAAGCGAGCTCTTGAGGGGTGCTATTTCTCGCATGGGTCCAAGACCAGATCCAAGACGAAGTAACTTTCTCGTCATGGAAAAATGGCTGGTGATCGTTGATAGATATTTAGCATTTGCTAATTTATAGTGTAACAAGATTTTGATAAAGTATTGAATTGTTTTCATAATTTTATCTCGTCCATCCAAGTCCTTAAGTAACTTTTGAAGAACGTTCAACCATTGTTTCGCTAATCGTGGTGATTTTCTTAAGGGGATTCTATTTGCAGGTTTAATAGTAACTTTTTCAATGCTCTCTGGCTCTGGTGTCAAGGGTTTTTGTATGTGTTGATAATAACTCTCAGGCTCTGGTGGTGGAGATGGCGTAGGTAAAGCACGACAGGGAATTGGTGTGTTCATTTAATGTAATATGTATAAGAGAGAGAGAGAGAGGGAGAAGAAAGAGAAAGATAAAAGGAGGGGTAAAAGCTGAAGAAAATGTCTTTTATTATTGTTAATTCCGCGGAGTAGATCTCATTCCGCGGGATGAATAAGTGGCCAAGTGCTATTTATATTTTAGGTCATGAAAACTATGAAATTGTTTTATTTTTAAATTATTCGCGCACTCTTTGAAAAAAAATTCAAGCAGTTGAAAAAATAAAAATCAAGCACTAACCAAAAAAAAATTCAAGCACTAACTAAAATAAAGTTCACGCATTACAATTAAATCCATAACTTTATTTTTTTTTTTGATTATTTTTTGAAATTTTTTATGGCTAATGAGCACGTAGCACGGAGTTGTGCAAAATTGCCCGAGCCAGTTATGTGTGTTAAGGAATAAAAAACCTTCCCAAGAGACAAGAAGGAAAAAAGAGAAAGAAGGGAAAAGAAAGGAACAAAAGAACATAGATAAAATAAAAGAAAAGAAAAGGAACAGATAAAAATGAAAAAAAGAAACCAGTACTTACGTAAAAGAAAGACTCACACTACCGCTTCAGAAACCATTCAAGCAACTTTCGACCGGGATCATCTATGGGGGGAGGGCATTCATCGTGAAAAATGTAGTCAAGTTCAAGAAGAATTTGACACAAAAGGGGCCAACGAACTATCCAGCTTCCGCATAATGCAGAAGAGCGAGGCTTTGTGGTGGGCAACAGGTTCAAAAGAAAAGAAATAGGATCATCAATGGAATTGGGAAGGAACAGGCGGTTATGGATGTTCAGGCATTCAAAAGAATGCCTGCGACTCCAGTGTTGACCAGGATGTAAAATACAATCCTTTGGTTTGCCACCAGGTAACCAGCCAAGGCGCCATCGAAGAAAAAGACTACGTTCGTAGTTGGTCATAGGAAGCCACAGAATTAG
>AZYI01000208.1:0-128448 GCA_000587855.1 Mucor irregularis B50
TTAGAATCAGTATTAGTGTCATTAGTACCTTGAGAAATTCTATGTCTCTTCTTTGTAATGGATGATTCTGATTGCATGTTTGAGATTGAGTAGAATCCTATGATTTGTTACTGAATATGATATAAGTGAACAGTTGAATATTCTTTTGCGAGGAAGAGGGGTATTTATCAGAGAAATAATGTGAGCACCCGGCTTATTTTCCTAGGGCAAAACAGTCCCATTTAATAAATCTGACTGTGTGCCACGTTTAAAACAATCAAACCATCACTTATCAGCAAACCCGATCTTTTTGACAGAAGTAATCGATAAAATGAATATTGCAAAGGTGAGATTACCTTTTCAGGTCATGATTTGAGTATTGTCCGGTTTTTTGTGAATAATACCAAAAAATTAGCTGGAGGGTGGTTGGTATTAGCCACCCGAATTTCAGTATTCTTCACTTTTTTTATCCGTTTATGGAAATGTTTTTAACCATTTCCTCAATTTTGATTGGCGGATGCCGAAAATTTATTTCCTTTAAAAATTATTTTTGTTGCGATACTGAGTGCATGAATATCATAAAGTTGCTATTTGATGTTCATTTTTTCGTCATTATCTTACTTGCAGTGTTGAACATGAAAGAGACTTAAAAATAATTACAAAAGAAAAAAAAAGACTTACAATATTTTACGAAAAAAGTGGAAAAGTATCCCCTATACGTTTTTTGTAAATCAACTCTTGGAGCGTTTTTTTTTTTTTTTTTCAATTTTTTGGACCATCTTTCAGAGCGCGTTTGTTTTTTTTTGCTCCCCGACTCGACGCGCCTTTTTTTTTTCAGGCCAAAAGGGTGAAAAAAAATTTTTTTTTCTGCCCAAAAGTAGTAATTTCTGGCTGAATTTTGTAAAGAAGTGCTTGGGCCACTTTGATAATTTGTCGGCATGAAACATATTGAAACGCAGTTTAGAATGAACTAGGAACGAGAAATGAAAGAAAGTACTCATACTTGATGAATATACAAGGAATAAAATGTAAATAAAATACCTTTTTACTGTGCACATCCCCCTCTCTCATTGACTATATGCCTTATTTGGTCTAGAGAGAAAAAACAACAGTCCAAAAAAAATTTTTGGCCTCAAAAAAGTATATAAAGGGGGGCATTTTTGAGCAAAAACTTTTTTCTTTTTTCTTCATGGCCACACCCTTCTGACTGCAACCAAAAAGTGAGTAAATACCCTCTGCTCATTTTTTGGCCTTCGGGATAATAGTGTTCTGGATAATGGTTGATGGCGTTGATCAAGCGGGGGCTTACTATGGAAGAGAAAGGACTAACCCTCGACCTTAACCGCTTGATCAATTCCCCACCCTGATATCATTTGAAGGACCTATAAAGAGGAAAGTTGCTCAGGTGATGTTCTTTTTTAACCACAGGGTGGACTGTGGGGATTTTTCTAGCACACTAGAAGAAGGGTATCCATTGGTAGAGGCTTCCACGCAGCGATACCCGGGCAACGCTTCTAATATTTTAAAAATATTAGGACGGCAACAGTCTACCAGCTTTTTTTTTAAAAAATATAAATGAAAATGAAAAAATATTTCTCTTGTAAATACTATAATAAACTTTTTATCTCACATAACAAAAATGAAAAAGAAAGTATTATTAGATTTTAATAATATTATACTCTTATACTCTTACACTTTTATATTTTTATACTCTAATATTCATATTAATTCTCCTTTACTATGTATACTATTATCACACACATAATAAATAAAACATAATACTTGTTCTTCCACTAAATTCTGTGCGCATAAGTTACAAACGTTTGGTTTAATCATATCAACAAAAGAGTACTTGCTCATGCTTATTTCTTTAAGTTTAATTCGTGACAGAAGAAGATCAATTACTTCTTTCTGCCTGCCTGTTTTTTTGTTTACCAATCCCGTTATTAAATGCTGCTCATGATCATGTTTCACTATTGGTAAACTATTTCAGCAAGAAAAGATCCTTTCAGAATGAACATCTTTTGTATTTATGCATGTTCCCCTTTTACGTAAGAGACGTAGGCGGATAACATGATCAAACTTTTACTGTAATATATTGTTCACTTTACATAACAAAAATGAAAAAATGTATTATAATATTTTACTTTAATACTCTGATACTCTAATACTTTTACATACATTATTCTTTCACTCTTTTACTCTTTATATCCATATTATAATAGTATAATAAAAATATAAATTATCATGCACTGAATTCATATATTGTACATTATTACATAATATACAACTTGAGAATAGAATAAAATGTTGATTTCTAGAATATACTATGATTTATATCGTGTAGAATAATACTACGATCGTAGTGTTATGTAATGTGAGACAAATGCACGTTTCGTGATAAACGCGAGGACCCTTCTATGTGGACATGAAGTGTGCATATTTATACCTTCACTCGCCATTTGCCTTGGGCTAGAAGCTTTCATTGTTGCTATGCGCGTTTTTACACTGAGGGTGCAAACATCTCTATTATTGTTTCCAAGTAGCTCTTTTTACACTTTAAAGACAAAGTTTGGCTTTTCAGTTACTTTTCCTTATTCTCAAGTAGAATTCTTACTACAGTGATTCCCATCGCCCAATTCGTGTGGTAATCAAGACAGGTAATGTGGACTGTGAAACAGATCGAGTAGAGTTGTGTTGTTGAACTCTGGACGCGATGCGTCTTATTGCCATCAAGCACATGGGCAAACTAATCACTATACTGTAAGCACTAAGTATCAGGATACTCCATCACCAGCACTTATCTAGGTGCGTATACCCGTTCTATCGCTCTCTCATTTTCCAGTAACCGAGTGAATCACCTATTACCAATTTCGTCACGCTTAAACCATTTCTTTACCAAATCTGAAACCGTTCGACCCTCAAGAGCGGACTCTGACCAATCATTGGTTATGTACTGATTTTAAAGGAGTGTCTTTAAACTCTGATGTTCCTATTTATAAACTAATAGCAGTAGGACCAAACATTGATCTCAATTACTGCTATGTAGTTCTATCACAATAGACGATTCAGCCAGTCGCTTTATCCAGGCATCAAATAAATATGGGCCACGTCAAACAGTGAGGAATGTGATATTTTAATAAATAAGTGTGAGGACAAATAAACAATAAAAGAGGTCTATAGGTAGTAGTAGTAGTAGTAGTAGTAGTAGTAGTAGTAGTAGTAGTAGTAGTAGTAGTGAAGAGAGGGGATATATATAATATGATGAAAAAGATATACAGGCTTTGCTTTTTTTTCTTGATTAGACGCGAGAGTCCAACTTGAAGCTTTGATGTTGAAGATCGTCACCTTCATCCTCGTCGTCTGTAAACTCCATCAAGGCACTCTGGTATTCAGCTTCTCTCTTGCCTCCAAACCGTCTTTGTTTCTCTTCTTCGATCAATAAAAAAGTCAATGGAAGATGAGATGACGATGCCAGAGATCCCACCTATCACGTTAGCCAAGATATCATAACCATCGAAACTTCGATACTATATAAGATAGAAAACTCAGGAAAATTAGCAGCTTGGCATCAGATAAGTAGAGGGAGCTTACCGGTAGCAATCCTTGTATAAATTCACTGCCAATAGCCAAGAAGAGCAGACTACTTGTGGCCAAGATCAAGTTTCTTTTCACTGACAAGTTCCATAAAAAGTAAAGGAAACAAGCCAATATGAAAAAGATGGAAAAGTGCAGCATCTTGTCATCGATTTGTTCATGCAAGTGAATGGGTGCAAATCCTAAGATTCCCATAAGAATCAAGAATAGAAATAACGCAATCAACACTCTTGGACGCATCGATGGTTGTGTAATGGGGCAAATAATTAATGAGCTTAAAAATATAAAAAAAAATTCTTCAAGTCGCACCTTATCGTTCAAATATGGCAATTCATGCAAGAACGGCGAGGGTTTATAATTTCTCCGTGGGACGAATAAGCTTTTTTCTTCTTTTCTCTCTATAATTATATAAATATAAACAAAAATAATACAAATGTCATTCATTCGCAATGACACTAATTCCAGTTCAATGGCCATAAAGAAAGAAAGTTTACTTCCAAGCTACCGAGATTGGTTTCCTTCTTCAAAGGAAAAGAAGACAAAGAACAATGAAAAAAGAAAAGTAAGATAAGATAGAGTACTGTGGTAGTCATATTTCAATATAAACTAACTTCCCATATAAAGCTTATTCAAACAATGACAGTGAATATTTGTGATACTTTCAAGAAACGAAATCCATGCTTTGAATACAATACAAATTACAATCCAAAGCGTGTATTAACGAAACCAAGCGAACCATTGAAAAATGATGGTTATGATAACGAAAATTCCGATTATATCCTTTACGTGCATGGAGCCTTGGGCAGAGATAACGAGAAAAAGTAGGATTTGACTAGAGAAAGATATGTATGTAGATCGCATACTCATCTTTTTTCGTTGTTGAATAGATATCTCGTTTTAGATATACTAGGTGCTGGTACTTTTGGTCAAGTTGTCAAGTGTAAGAATATTGAGACCGGGGAGATGGTGGCACTTAAAGTGATAAAAAATAAACCAGCGTATACAAAGCAGAGTCTAATTGAAGTAGATATTCTAACTCACGTAAGGATACGTAATCAATTGAATTCCCATCATATCAACTTATCAATCTATTATACATATGATAGCTGAATAATATCAGTGATCCGAATGACGAACATAATATATTACGCTTAAAGGAATCATTTTTCCACAGAAACCACTTGTGCTTAGTATTCGAATTACTCTCTGTCAATTTATACGAACTCATCAAACAAAACCACTTTAAAGGACTCTCCACCAACCTTGTCCGTTTATTCTCCACACAGCTACTAGACACACTTTCCGTGCTTAAAAGCAACGAAATCATTCACTGCGATTTGAAACCAGAAAATATTCTGCTGAGAACCCTCGATTCACCTGCGATTAAAGTCGTGGATTTTGGATCAGCTTGTCATGAATCCGAACAAACGTACACATACATTCAAAGTCGATTTTATCGATCCCCGGAAGTGTTACTTGGACTCCGGTATACAACTGCCATTGATATGTGGTCCTTTGGCTGCATTGTGGCAGAGCTTTACTTGGGATTACCCATCTTTCCCGGAAGCTCAGAATACAATCAACTCACACGTATCATTGAAGCTGTGGGAAACATTCCTGACGACATGGTCGTTGGGAGTAAGCATGGACATAGATATTTTAATAGAAAGAACACAACAAGTGAAGGGGGGAGACAGCACGAGGAATATCACTTTAGTTTAAAGGATATCAAGCAGTACTCTCAAGAGAGGAAAAAAGCAGAAAAGCCAAGCAAGCGATACTTTTCCACGTATAATTTAGACGAGCTCATTCTCAAGTACCCGATGGCACGTAAAGATGCTTCACAGGCAGATAAAGACAAGGAAATGAAAATCAGGCATCAATTGCTTGATTTCTTGAAATGTGTGCTGCAAGTGGATCCATCCAAACGACTCACACCTCAACAAGCCATGCAACATCCGTTTATTTCTGGCGTGGAAAAGGAAGATATTGAACATGAAGAAGAAGAGATTATCTCTTTGGGCAATGAATTGAAAAAGCAACAACATAAGGAAGATGGAAAGAAAGCACAAAAAGAGGAAGAAGAAGAAGAGGAAGAAGATGTGCCGCCCATGTTGACAGGCGTGCGAAGAAAATCATTTGCCAATCAAGAGGCAAGAAGTAGTACAAGTGTGTCACCTTACTCAAGGAAACGATACGGATCCATACTCAGTCCGTTACTGTCACCTCCACTAGATAAAAATCAAGACTGTGGAGAGAGTAATATCATGTTGTCGCCCATGGATAATAATACGCGACGTCATTCCACAAAAGTAGCAGCGACTTCTTATTGGGATTAAATTTGTATATTGTAATAGTAATAGTAAAATAAAATGTGTACTTTATTTTTTTTTTCTAAATTATTACTATCTTCTGCATCGTCGACAATACCATTCTTCCACTTGATCACTTTCTGCAATGCCCACACAACTGCCGTGGTACCATACACTACATCGATCACAGGCAATCATGAATGTGCCGTAATCCACTGTAGGATTTTCACAAATACATCGAATTTCCTCTGCGCTATATCCAGAATGACTGTTGTTGTTGTTACTGTGAGCGATGGAAAAGTTGGACAATTGCTTAGGCGCTGGCGGTTGTTGCTGACGAGGAATAGGCGATGAGAGCATATTCGAGCTTGGTTGTTGTCTTTCTAATTTAATAGGCAGTGGATAGCCATCACCACTGCTACTGGAGGACTTTTGCTTTTGCTGCTGATATTGTTGCAAACTAATCGTTGTGGTAGGTTTCGGTGTATGCTGTTTGGGTGTTTTTAAGGGAGAAGATGGAGAAGAGGCACTTGCATGTAATTTGATGCCTTGACTACTAAATGACCCGTTGCCGTTACTAGATTGTTGTTGTGATTGTGATTGTTGTTGTTGCTCAGGAGGCTTGATTTTGAATCGAATTTTAGGGGTATTGGGAGATGAAACATCTTTGTATTAACGAAACCAAGCGAACCATTGAAAAATGATGGTTATGATAACGAAAATTCCGATTATATCCTTTACGTGCATGGAGCCTTGGGCAGAGATAACGAGAAAAAGTAGGATTTGACTAGAGAAAGATATGTATGTAGATCGCATACTCATCTTTTTTCGTTGTTGAATAGATATCTCGTTTTAGATATACTAGGTGCTGGTACTTTTGGTCAAGTTGTCAAGTGTAAGAATATTGAGACCGGGGAGATGGTGGCACACGTACACACTGATGGAGAAGAGGCACTTGCATGTAATTTGATGCCTTGACTACTAAATGACCCGTTGCCGTTACTAGATTGTTGTTGTGATTGTGATTGTTGTTGTTGCTCAGGAGGCTTGATTTTGAATCGAATTTTAGGGGTATTGGGAGATGAAACATCTTCTGTGGTGTTGGGTGGAGGTAAAGAAGAGAAATTCAACATGAGCTTGGGTGCTTTGGATTTATGCTTTTTCTTTTCCTTTTCCTGCGAAGAAGAAGAGGAACCATTGGAGGTTAACTTTAAAGAAGGATTAGAAGATGAAGAGGATGCAAATGAGGATAAAGAAATAGGTCCAGTGGATGTTGTATTTAATTTTGGTGGTTGTTGTTGTGTAAATGGAGTCGTGGTAGTAGTAGTTGATTTGGAGTCTGTATTACCACCCGTCTCTGTAAATGTACTTGCACTGTTATTTCCTGCTGCCATAGTTGAAGAAGGAATAGCTGGCGTGGTGCTATTATTGTTACCTGTACCACTATTCGCAGTAGAAGAAGAGCCAGGAGTAGTAGTAGTAGTAGTAGTAATACCCAAGGCAGCTTCTCTTTCCTCTCTTTGTTGTCTCTCCAATGCCATTTGCTTTTCCAGCAACATTCTCTTTTTCTTAATAATATATTTACTGTCACCCGTTTTGATGGCATTGATATCCACACTATGCTTACTCAGTGTTTGACTCGACATTGAATTCAATGACATTGGTGACGAAGGTATATGTGAATGTGACTTGTTGAGTTTCTTTAATCCTGCCTTCTTTGATGATGCTGCACCACCACCTGCCAATACAGCCAACATACTCGAAGATCGTTGTAATCCATTTTCAGGTGGTCCTGGTGATGAACGCATATCGTGATATCCATTGGGTGTAGCGGGTGTTGACATACTCGGTGCAAATGAGGTGATATCCGTTTGAAGATTAGGTGCAGTGAGTTTCGAAATGACCATTGGATCAGCAATACTACGCACAACTTGATCAAATACACCAATATCATGATCAAACAAATGATTACCTGGAGCAGCAGCATTCTGTGTTTGCAATCTGAATAAATCCTCATCCTTATCAATAATGCCTTCGCCCAACTTGTAGGATGGCTCTTTCACATTTGTCAATGCATCCACCAATGAAGTCGTAGCAATCTTTCGTCGCTTAGCAACCAATTCCTCCTCTTCCTCTTCTGTGCGCTTTCTAAAACTGTTGATATTGACCAATAACGAAAGAGGTTGTTGCTGAGTGCCGTCATCATTGTCCGTTGCAAGACTTGAATCTTCAAATGGTATAATATGAGTGAAGGGATTCTCAATAGGTTTCTTTCTATTCTTGACTAAAACAGGTAAAGGAATAGACTGTTGCTTTTGTTGCTGTTCTTCCTGTTCCTTCTTTTGTTGTAATAATTCTTGCTGCTTTTGGAAAAGTAGTTTATCACCTTCCTCCATAACTTCATCCTCTTTAATTTCGGGAAAAGGTGGAAAGTAAGAAGGAATATAGCTTGGTAACGCATCCCTTCCTCCCTCTTCTCCTTCTTCTTTAATAGAGTCCATGGGTGAAATAGGTGTATTACTCTCCTCTGGCGATGGTATATCGTATTCATCCACACCATAATCAAATCTGTATTCGATTCTATCCTCAAAGCTAGGTTTCCCACCATTAATGACACCTATTCAAGCAAAACTTGTTAGTGTGAATCTTCAAATGGTATAATATGAGTGAAGGGATTCTCAATAGGTTTCTTTCTATTCTTGACTAAAACAGGTAAAGGAATAGACTGTTGCTTTTGTTGCTGTTCTTCCTGTTCCTTCTTTTGTTGTAATAATTCTTGCTGCTTTTGGAAAAGTAGTTTATCACCTTCCTCCATAACTTCATCCTCTTTAATTTCGGGAAAAGGTGGAAAGTAAGAAGGAATATAGCTTGGTAACGCATCCCTTCCTCCCTCTTCTCCTTCTTCTTTAATAGAGTCCATGGGTGAAATAGGTGTATTACTCTCCTCTGGCGATGGTATATCGTATTCATCCACACCATAATCAAATCTGTATTCGATTCTATCCTCAAAGCTAGGTTTCCCACCATTAATGACACCTATTCAAGCAAAACTTGTTAGTGCTATTTCCCTATAAAAACTCACATTATACGAAAGATATACCTTGTATTAATCGACTGGGATCTGATTGCTCTGACCAACTGGGTGTCAACAGTTTCCCTTCATCTTCCAACCACGTCTTTAATTGAGACGACTCGATATTGACTTCGGCCATGGCTTCCATTAAATCAATGGCTGTGCCCGTTGTTCTTCCATTTAAATTAGCATAAGCTGAAACGGTGCTGCCCAACAATTCAATATATCTTCCAAATACATCCGTCAAGGTGTCAATCGAGTGATTATTGGCTCCTTCAAAACCAGCACTTTGAATAATTTGCTGTGTGGCTGTTTTTAAAATCGAATAACAAATGTTATCCGTCATTGCTGTGATAAAGTGTAGAAAAAAAAAAATGTGTATATTTGTCTTCTTCGCGTAGAAGCAAGAAAGACTGCGCGCGGATTGAAAAAAAAAATGGGAGTGTGACGTCGATCAAAAAAGATCAAGAAGACAATTTTTTTCATCACGCACGTCTTCCTTTCACTTCAATATGTCTACTTCCAATACCGACGTTCTTTGCACCAGTGACGATCCTCACCATCCTGCCAACTTGATCCCCGAGTTATGCCGTTTGTTCTATCAATTGGGTTGGGTCACCGGTACTGGTGGTGGCATCAGTATTAGAAAAGGGTCAGCTCAACTTTGTACTATGAATACCAGATAAAGAAACTGACTGATATGATTATAGTGACCATGTTTATATTGCACCTTCTGGTGTTCAAAAGGAACGTATGGAAGCCCACCAACTCTTTGTCATGAAGTTGCAGGACCGTGCTTTATTGAGAAAGCCCTTAGTCCTTAAGCCTTCCGCCTGTACTCCTTTGTTCTACAACGCTTATACCATGCGTGATGCCGGTGCCTGTATCCACACCCACTCACAAAACGCCGTCATGGCCACGTTGTTGTTCACAGGTAAAACTTTTGAAATTTCTCACCAGGAAATGATCAAGGGTATTCGCATTGGCTCTTCAAAGAATAACTTGCGTTATTTCGATAAATTGGTGGTGCCCATTGTTGAAAACACACCTGAGGAAGAGGATTTGACAGATAGAATGGCCCAGGTAAGTGAACAGTGTTTGTACGACATGAAATGGATGCGCGATACTAACTCATTATTTTTATGCAAAGGCCATGAAAGATTATCCTGATACCAATGCTGTGCTTGTTCGTCGTCATGGTGTTTACGTTTGGGGTGGTATGTATTACAATGGAGAGTTTTGTAAAAAGAGTACTCGTACTCATACTATGTTATTTCATTAGAATCTTGGGAGAAGGCAAAGACAATGACAGAGTGTTACGATTATCTCTTTGAGATCGCCGTTAAAATGAAGTCCATCGGCATCGATCCTGCTGTCAAACCTGAGTCTGAACCTGATTACTGCTAAGTTGTCGATCAATAAAAATTACTTGAGCTATTGTATTATATTTTCTCTCAATCAAAGTAGTAAAAATGTGGATATTGTTTTGTGTTGTTTTCTATATTAATGCGTTTGGGATAGTGACATGCAGGAAATCTGTGTATTTTAAACCATTCCAATACAGCATTGTAATTAGCTTCTACCCCGAAACCCTTTAGGAACATTTTCTCAACTTTGCATAAAGATATTGCATGATGATAGACTACTACTTTTATATACCACTTTATTACTTTGGTTTAGCCCTTCTTTACACCATGAACGTATTCCCAGTATAATTTTATGTAGTCTCATTTATGTAGTCTCATTTTTCTCGCCTGAAAATTTGAGAAAGTACTCCGATTTGAAATAGACTAGTAAAGTTCGCGTATGTCATTGGTACATAGCAGTACCGTCGTCTGTTTCTCTGTATTCTCAATCTTTGTCGTACCAAATACGTAAGAGCGTTGAAAGGTTACCTGACTACCCGTGTCCCTACATATAAGCTATATTATTGTAATGAATGATACTTTTGTTGGCTATCGTATTTTGGCGTCATTTCATGGTCACTTCGTCATTGGTCTCGAGACCGAAACCGTTTTCGTACGTACCTTCAACATTGCCCAAGGCGCCTCCGTTGTCGCAGACTCTGTGGGAAATATGCAAAAGGAAAATGAAAAAGAAGAAGCTGCGATCATCAATATGTACACAAGTGAGCGAGCGATTAGCGTACGTATATATTTGTCGCGCACAAATGCTCCACTATGTAAAATATTCCGCTGCCTAGGTCCTCGAAATAATCAACATCAGAAAGAGAGGATCACTTCTCACAATCTTTACAAAAAAAGTGTGAGATGTTTTGTTTATAAAGACTGGACGACGAGTGAGTTAAAGTGGATTGTTCCGAGTTTCCTAAGTAAATATGATAGACTGATGTTGATGCCAAGAATAACCAAGTGCAAAATAGGACTCCAGCACCTTTTAAACACCCCAACGCTACATAATAATAGTCCAAACCTCTCTATGCGTTATGTGACCAAGTGTTTGACTTGTATGATTATCCGTTTCAGAATGCTCAATGACTGGTGCTGTCTCGCGTAGTGAGAGCGATTTTTATTTGTGTAGAAATTTGAATCAACCAAAGTTTGTCAAACAAATTAAGCATACCGTAACACAGAAGATGCATGCAACGGCGTTTGCTGTTTCTATGATCCTCTCTGGTAAAGGGAAATGTATTATGAGTATTGGATTGCTATAGCTTAATATGAACACGCTCGCACATCGCGGTACTTACTTTCGTAAAGAGTTAAATCTTGGAAATCTGACTTCAGGGGATCCGTAATGAACATTAACCTGATGGAGGAAAAAGCCATACGATATTCTAGGCATCTCTGTCCTAAATCCAAGTGCAATGCGTCAAGCTCGGAGTTGGAGATTACAAAGTTGTTGCCTCGTCTGGAAACCTATGTCAATCTGTCATAGCATTTTTTTTTTCATGATTTAGTCTTAAGCTCTAACTCATACCACACTTGCTTTCAAAGAAGGTTCAAGTCTCTAAATTCGACTTGCCCTGATTACAAAAAGGAATCAGTTGAAGGAGACTACTGTTATGATGACGATCCCATCTTGAAATCCTCTTTGGAAAATACTAGCCATGAACGTAACCTTTTATCGACTGGCTAAATTTTGCAATAGAGACAGCAATAAAAGAGTTTGTTGCCTTCAAAGGTCGTTTTACGCGCCATTTACTTTTGAATTGGTTTTTTAAGTCAATAGAATTGAAGATATACTCTTAGTGATAGCAATACAAGTGGTGCTTAGCCAAAGGTATTTAGTAAGAGCCAAACAGCAATTAAATATACGAACATGATAATATCTTGAAATAAACAAAAGTGAACAATATATTACAGTAAAAGTTTGATCATGTTATCCGCCTACGTCTCTTACGTAAAAGGGGAACATGCATAAATACAAAAGATGTTCATTCTGAAAGGATCTTTTCTTGCTGAAATAGTTTACCAATAGTGAAACATGATCATGAGCAGCATTTAATAACGGGATTGGTAAACAAAAAAACAGGCAGGCAGAAAGAAGTAATTGATCTTCTTCTGTCACGAATTAAACTTAAAGAAATAAGCATGAGCAAGTACTCTTTTGTTGATATGATTAAACCAAACGTTTGTAACTTATGCGCACAGAATTTAGTGGAAGAACAAGTATTATGTTTTATTTATTATGTGTGTGATAATAGTATACATAGTAAAGGAGAATTAATATGAATATTAGAGTATAAAAATATAAAAGTGTAAGAGTATAAGAGTATAATATTATTAAAATCTAATAATACTTTCTTTTTCATTTTTGTTATGTGAGATAAAAAGTTTATTATAGTATTTACAAGAGAAATATTTTTTCATTTTCATTTATATTTTTTAAAAAAAAAGCTGGTAGACTGTTGCCGTCCTAATATTTTTAAAATATTAGAAGCGTTGCCCGGGTATCGCTGCGTGGAAGCCTCTACCAATGGATACCCTTCTTCTAGTGTGCTAGAAAAATCCCCACAGTCCACCCTGTGGTTAAAAAAGAACATCACCTGAGCAACTTTCCTCTTTATAGGTCCTTCAAATGATATCAGGGTGGGGAATTGATCAAGCGGTTAAGGTCGAGGGTTAGTCCTTTCTCTTCCATAGTAAGCCCCCGCTTGATCAACGCCATCAACCATTATCCAGAACACTATTATCCCGAAGGCCAAAAAATGAGCAGAGGGTATTTACTCACTTTTTGGTTGCAGTCAGAAGGGTGTGGCCATGAAGAAAAAAGAAAAAAGTTCATGCTCAAAATGGCCCCCTTTATATCCTTTTTTTGAGGCCAAAAATTTTTTTGGACTGTTGTTTTTTCTCTCTAGACCAAATAAGGCATACAGTCAATGAGAGAGGGGTATCTGGACAGTAAAAAGGTATTTTATTTACATTTTATTCCTTGTATATTCATCAAGTATGAACATTTTCTTTCATTTCTCGTTCCTAGTTCATTCTAAACTGCGTTTCAATATGTTTCATGCCGACAAACTATCAAAGTGGCCCAAGCACTTCTTTACAAATTTCAGCCAGAAATTACTTTTTTTGGGCAGAAAAAAAATTTTTTTCTCCCTTTTGGCCTGAAAAAAAAAAAGACGCGTCGAGTCGGGGAACGAAAAAAAACAGACGCGCTCAGAGAGATTTTAAAAAAAGAGAGTTGATTTACGAGGGATATTGAATATCTTTAATCTCTTAAATGTACAACACTACAAGTACCATAATGACCTTAAAGTACATTTCAGATGATAAGTATATACTAACTCAGTTGTATACATAAGCTCTATGTAGACATGTGCAGACTACGATGGTAAAGAATAATATATGTGAACCTTCCTTACATATGATAAAAAGATGAATGGCATAGAGACGCTCACTTTTAAAAAAGAAGAGAACAAAAAATGAAGACGGTAAATCTAGCTTTGCAGATTTTTTCAGAGAAGTTATGGTCTGTGGTAAAAGATGCCCCCTCACTATCACTCACAGACACACAACAAATTCACCTGCATATTAGGATCAACTGTCAAATTTAAAGACTTATTGTATTTCATGATTTAATCTGTCCTCAATGAATAACTACAGTCCAAAACAATTCTTTAGATGTAAAAGCTTGAAAGTGGCTACTTATGTCTCATCCAGTGGATAATGGCAAATCTGATGAGAAATGTCCAGATCCATCGAATATTTTACATAATTCCTTAGTTTATAAAAGTAACAACACAGATTAATAATTAAATAAACACAATACATGTCATGTCAACAACATAGCCATGAGTCGCTGTGCAAAGATCGTTATAAGTTTATCATTCCAAAATATGGCTCTCACTCACTTGATATTGTAGTCTTGACGCCTGTCAAAATTTGAGTATATTCTACATAATTTCTCGTACATACATACCTCTTACCCCATAAGCCAATCCAACTCCCATATATGGATAGAGCTTGCATCACAGTGAAATTTCTCCACGGCTTGGATTACACAAATCGCGGTCAGACCTCCAACTCTGTACAATGTGTTGCACAAATAATCCCGATCGTTTCTGTCATATATTTTTGCTCGCAATGTACGTTGTTTCACTGCATTCGAGTTAGATTGTCAACAAACATGTACGATCGGGGTTTGCCGCATTGACGGCACTTCTTCAAATAACTTCACGTAACATCTCTGACTTATCTGCCGTGATGAGCATTCCTTTGATTCCAGTAATTGACGGCTCAGATTCGTTCGAAAAGTAAATTAGAGAAGTACTATAAAATAAAACTTACGAAATTTGCTGTCCTGAATTAATTGCCACGTTGAAATCGTCAAGTGCGCATATCTGAAAGCGCAACAAAATCTAAGCTGCAAAAACTAAAAGTGGCGGCGGACAGTGAAAAATGGCACCTATTTTACTTTACAGCTGTTTTGGCTCGCCTTTTTCTAAATCCACTATACATGGGAAACAAGAGTTCCTTGCTAAGCAGTTCAACTACATTAACGGATGTAATGCAAACGTGACTATATTAGCTGTTTTTGTCTAGTCTTTTAGCAAAAACGTGAGTAAGGAATGGCTTCACTGTGAATTTACGGTAAACTTGTTTTCATTCAAGTTTTTTTGTACGACCTTCTGGTGATGCCCGACCTCAAATTATGTCTAAGTCGTTGTAGAAGTGGAACTGCACGGAGTTCTGATCATTTTGTGACAGACAAGATATGTACATACCGTCATGTACAATATCATACTTTTCGCAGTAGTGAGTATTGACAATCTGCCCTGATAAAGCGAAGTATACTTATGTCTGAAAAACATCTTATATGAAGAACTGTCTTGGTTAGCAGGTACTAACAGAGTGGTATAATTACTTTGAACCTCCTAGGAGTGTTTAGTAAAATCACCATTTTGAGTTTTATAAATAAATCATTTTGTCAAAGTAATTGCACAAATTATATATCCATCACACTTATGTTTCGAAATTGCTAATATTATTATTACGTAGTTGCCAATGGAGGGAAATCAATTTCTACAGACGTAGATTGCATGCACGATAATTTCGAAATATGGATTTTCCACATTCAACAAGACCCTGACAAAACTCAACACGGAAAAAGAATTGACTATTTTTTATGTAATATGATTTTTTCAGATTAAGGGGATAGGGAGGTATAAAAAGGAAGGAGGGATACTTTTATATTTATGTATAAATGAAATATTCATTATGACTAGTTAAGGCCAGATCAATTTTAAAAGACAATGTGAGCAGCTACAATACGTTGTAATTCCTTGATTAAATAAAAAAAAAAAATTGTTAGTCTATGACGGTAAAAAAAAAAAAAACTAAACTGCAAATATAAAATTTACCTCATCACTTATGTTTCGAAATTGCTAATATTATTATTACGTAGTTGCCAATGGAGGGAAATCAATTTCTACAGACGTAGATTGCATGCACGATAATTTCGAAATATGGATTTTCCACATTCAACAAGACCCTGACAAAACTCAACACGGAAAAAGAATTGACTATTTTTTATGTAATATGATTTTTTCAGATTAAGGGGATAGGGAGGTATAAAAAGGAAGGAGGGATACTTTTATATTTATGTATAAATGAAATATTCATTATGACTAGTTAAGGCCAGATCAATTTTAAAAGACAATGTGAGCAGCTACAATACGTTGTAATTCCTTGATTAAATAAAAAAAAAATTGTTAGTCTATGACGGTAAAAAAAAAAACTAAACTGCAAATATAAAATTTACCTCATCATCCACAGATTGTTGAGACTGTGGTTGAGCGGGAGCAGATACCACAGGCACTTCATTTTTACCACTCAAGATACGCTTGGCTAAAGATAAGTGAGCTTCTTGACTTTGTTGTTGTTGCTGTTGTTGTTGTTGTTGATCATCTTGTTGCTGTTGAGGTAAAGGAGTTAATGGTGGTGAAATGGGTTTATTTTGTTCGAGTTGTTGATCTTGCTCTTCTGGTGTACTGGGTGCAGAGGAGGATAATAATAAAGATCTTGCCATGGCCAATGCCGCACTTGTGCTACCACTAGTACCATTGCTGCTGTGACCTTCCACATCTTCTTCCTCGGGGACATCGCCAGCGTTCACGTTGTTCTCGCTATTTACAGGTAAAGGAGGTATGTCCTTCTTGTGTCTTTGCTCTTTTGGTTGCACAGCAAACGAGCTTTGTGGCCTATTCCATGGATGGAATTCATACCCACCTTCCTCCTCCCACTTGGTATTTTCTCTGCTTGTTAAAAAGTCAACTCCATGTGCAACCAATAAAAAGAGATCGTCCAAATCTTCTTTTCCTCCATTATTTACGGGTGGCATAGGGTGAAGTGTTTCCTCCTTATGATTGACAATTGTTGTTGCTGCCGTTGTTGTTGTTGATATGATAGATGGTGTTGCGCAATGAGATACCGTGGTATTGGTCATATTTGAAATATTGGATGATTTGTTTCTTAATGGATTTTTAGCTGGTACTGTATTTGTCGTTGCAGTAGATGTGCTGGGAGCTGGCACTGGTGATGTTGTAGCAGTAGAAGCAATTGGGGGTAAAGCTTTATTTGCTAAAGCCGAATTTAACGCCGGGTTATTATTGCTTTCATTATTGACCACATTGGTAGTTGTAGGAGGTTGACTATTCATCCACAAAGCATATTGGGCTTGAATATCTTCTGGTTCCTCAGTCTGCGTAACCGTAGAAGGTAACGGTTCATTTTCCTTCGGGGCAGTTGTCACTTGTGGATCGGCCACAGCTGTCTCTTCGACCACTTTTTTGATCTCCTCACTTTCCAATTCGTCCTCCTCTTCATCCTCAGATTCAGCATCAATATCAATACCTTTCTTGGCAGCTTCAGCAAGTTCCTCTGATGTAACTGACGATGTTGACAATGTAGAAACAGAAGACACGGTAGATAGTCTGTTATTGTTACCAATAGCAGCGGCAGCAGCCATGGCAGCAGCTGATGGATCGCTCAAAGTATGGTTTGTTTCGCTTGTTTTACGGGATAACGTTGAATTGGGAGTAGAGGAGCTATTAACTTCCATGATCAACTTACTTTCACCGTGTAATTGTTGACTGCCTTGACGGGATTTTGTTGCGAATGACCGAGGAGTACCTGGTGTTGGGGGCAATGGAGTAGAAGGAGCCGACACGAAACTGATATCTGAAGGTGAATCCATATTCGAGTTCATACCTTGATGGCTGATCATACTGGTAGTCAAAGGAGGAGGAATAAGATTTTTCTTGTTGGTGGTTGGACTTGACGCAGAGGAAGAGGAACCCCAGCCAACAAAACGCTTAAATTGTTGCTTGAAGCTTTCTTTCTTTTTAGTGTTAGTTTCGGTAGAGTTACTTGTAGAAGGCTGAGTAGATCTTGTCATGGTTGATGAAGATGATGTTGGAGTGATTTCAGCGATATGGTCCATTAAATCGGGATGTATGTTGCTATTGTTATTCAACGTATGTTCTTCAGTAGCCAAAATAGAAGAAGTACTAGTAGATATGATGGACGAAGATTGAATAGAGGAACGTCGATTATTGTATCCGGTTACGATGGATACAGGCGATTTTGATGTAGGAAAAGAAGAAGAAGATAAGGATGAAGGCGAGTGTTGGCTATTAATATTATTTAAAGATGATTTTGGTTCCTGACCAGATGGTCTCCTGTTGTTGATGTTGTTGTTATTATTGCTGTTGATGTTGTTACCATTATCCTCCGCAAAACGTGTTGGGGGTAAAGGATCAAGCAAACTGCTCATTACACTAGGACGGCGTTCACCCATGAATTTAGGAGTAGTATCCATTAATATATCTAATATACTAGGTCTTCTGTCCTCGTTTATGTTCATATTTGTTGTCAGTAGCTGACTTGGCAATGACTTGTTATTATTCGAGGCATTAGACGCATGCCTTTGCTTCTGTGATTGTTTTACATCAGATGACTTTCTTAGTACAAATAATAAGTCACTCGTGATAGGACCACCGTGGTGATTAGGGGTGATATTTTGCTGCTCCAAAAGCACATTTGACATAATTTCATTTGGATTCAAATCAGTTTCTATGTAAAGTAAAAAGTTTAAATATAACAACATACTCCTATTCTTCCTCATAAAATAATTTTACCTTGGTTATTACTCCGTACTGACATTCTGTATTTACCTAATTGTCTAGAATTTTCCCCTGTACCATTTTGAGGATCATTTGTTTCTTGTACGTCTGGAACATGGAATTTCTCCAAGGCTAGCTTGATTACAACACCAATAGAGTAATCCTTACGAACAGCTATAATCTTGTCAATTCTATCAATTTCAGACTTTTGTTGCTGTTGCTGCTGTTGTCTACGCTTCTTGTTAATCAGTCGAATATTGGGTGTAGGATTTTTGATAAACGCAGAATTAACCGGTACTTGGGGTTGAGGTGTAATTGTTGTAATTGCGGTTTCATCCGGATAAAGTGATACTTTTATATATAACAAACCTTCTCTTTCAATAGCACGCTTAATGCGTCGATGTAAATAAAATCGAATAACTGAATCCTCATCATATGATGTCTGCTCGTAATTACTGAAACTACTTGATCTGGGTCTGCGAGATGACGTTGATAAAGTGGATGACATGGACTGTTGGGAAATACGTTTGATGTGTGTAAGAGAAGGCATAGGTGTAGTTAATGAATCGGTCAATGTTTTGAATATAGAGAAGGGCTTATCTTGGGCGGACAATATGTACTCATCTGGATTGCATACATAAATAATTAGCAAACAAAGCAATTTGCACATTTTGTCCGTAACATACCTCCATCCATGCCCTGTACTGCAAGATAATACTCAATGGTCGTGTTTTCTGAAGGCCCTGTGTTGTGCAATACTCCAAAGCGATTCACAGCAATCTTAATTAATTCGTCTGCTGTAGTATTTGCAACAACTGAAAATGAATGGAACAACGGTCCTTGGCCAATGTTACCAGCAAAAACTCTCAAATCCATCTTTTGCTCTTCCTCTTCCTTTTGTGCTGAATCAACTGGCTGAGATACCATGGTAATTGGAGCAACTGGAGAAACCTCGCTCTCCCATTTCTTCTCTTGCCATTCCTCGTTTGATTGAATAAGCTCTTTCTCTGAGGCTGGTGCTTCTTCCATTATCTCCTTCTTGTTATCATCAACGTCATAATCGTATTTGATTTCTTGGAACTCGCTACTTCTCTTGGCGACAGCTTGGTTCTGAGTTTGGTTATCCTCTTCCTCTTCATAGTCTTCAACTACGTGCTCAATATGGTCGTGGTCAACTTCCTCATCGTCCTCCTCAATATCTGATTCCACCTCGTAGTGAAATATTTGAGAACACGCTTCATCGCCAATAGTAACTCTTCGAGCTGAATGCAAAGGGTGGGTTGCAATGACGGGCAAAGGTGCAATGTCATGAATGGAAGGTGAGGTAATTTCAACGTTACGGTGCTTATTTAGACGAGCTAAACGTTCGTAGGGTGTCTATTTTTTTTTTTCCACATATGCATAAAACGACTTTTGAGATTAGAGCAATGATTTTCAGGGCATATTGTGTGTGCGTACCTCAATATTTTCTGCCGGTATATAACCGACTTCACGTGTTTTTAGTACTTCAACCAGCCACCAGTAAATATTTGTGTCCTCCATTAAAATCAAGGCATCTCCCTTAACAACGGAGGCTTGACCTTCCACTGTTGCAACAAAAGTGTGTAACGCGTACACAAGATCAAAGTTAATGTTTTCGTCCGGTATGCTTGGTGAAGAAGACATGGAAGAAGCATCTTCTATCATTAAATCGTCCTCCTCGTCGTCATCTTCATCGTCATCTTCATCTTCTTCTTCAATATAGTCCTCTTCGTCGTCATGATTATAATTATGTCTTCTTTGTTGATGTTCTGACTGCCACATAAGTTGTTCCTCTTCGTCAATTTCTTCAAGTTTTTCTGAGCCAGAAGAAGTGGCATAATATTTTTGAGTAACAATATTTGCCATTGTAAACTGTAAAAAGATGAATAAATACGAATTAAAACAGAATATAAGTTATGGTAAGAAAGGGAATAAGGAAGAGAGAGAGAGGAAAGAAGAAGAAAAAGTAAGGAAAGAATATATAAATAAAAGCTGTAAGTAATCTGGATTTTCTTTGTTCTTAGTTTTTTTTTTTTAGTTGTAATGTTTTTGTTGTGTTTATGTATGTGTGTGCTTGTGTGTGCGTTCGTGCGTCTGGAGCAACAAATGTAAACTTATATTTTTTTCCCAATTACAAATTCCCCTATTACTCACGCTTGATAAAGGGGACACATATTGATTTCATTTGCTGCCTCAAAAAAGACAATTACTGTTTCTCGTCCCTCCCTTCTTTGTAAATTATCATAGTTTCTCCTCCTCCTCGCTCATCATCCCTTTCATATCGTGCTGCTGACTACTTATTGTCAAACATGTATAAATAATAGACACACAGTGACTTTTATTAAATAAGATTATACATGTACTAGCCTCCTTTTGAAATCGCGTACGTATTAATATTAGTTAAAGCCATACATTCACTCCTATTTCACAAACTTTAGCTTTATAAGCATATGAAGTAAACTAATTTTAGTTACACTTTTGAAGGCACGGTGCATAACAACTGTCCAACAAGAGGATACATACATGATGGCATTTTGCAATGTAAATTTGACATTTGAGTATGCGCATAAAAGATTATTATATATAAATCATACATAAAGCATGTATGTGTTACAAGCATTTAGTTTTATTATTCTTCATTCTTTACATAAAAAATAAATGCTACAAATGTTTATTTGTTTGTTTGTGATGTAGCACCATAAGACCGACTTAAATTCCTTGATGAACGTCGTTCAGGGTGATGATAGTATGTGCCAACATTATCTTCCTCTTCCTCTTCATCTGTTTGTCCACCTTCTTCCAACTCTTGTTCGAGACTAGCAGATAAGGGCTTGTTATTAACGGAAGCGTCGTTATTTGAGCGAATGGGTATAATAGTTTGTAAAAGGGGCCGAGATTCATCATTATCCCCTATAGGTAAAATAATGTTAAAAAAGGACTTTTTTTTTTCATAATTATACTATATCCATTTACCTGGTATATTTCTGGACACAGTGATGTCTTCTGGGGACGATGTACCATTATTTGCAATCTTGATTCCTCTGTCCTCATATCCTGCTCTCACGGGTAACCAAATTTGAGGCAAAACACCCAATAAAGCTGGATGACCATATTGCTTCATACCCGTATTCAAGATACCATCCAATAGAGTCATGGGTGGTTCTCTAAAATCAGTAAACTTTCGTGGATCTGCGACATAATCATCTTCATCCAAAACGGTACGTCTTTTTCTATTTTTCATTGTAGCTAATCGAGATGAAGAATTGGTAGCTGTTGCAGTTGAATTAGATGGCATTGTAGATGTGCTTGGGCCACCATTGCTCTCTTCAGTCACGTCATTTGCATTATTTTTGTCAGTGGCTAATGGGTGAATAGAAGACGATTCGTCAGAGTTGGTGCTTGTGCTCACAGCTCTTGATTGCGCTATGGTTGTCCTCATGGGTCCAAGTTTTTCGGATAGTAACTGCAGGGGTAAAAATTGTGTACTCCTTTGATATGCCTTATCCATAAGAATCTTATACGCCACTGTAAAGAATAGTAATGGAACACAGAGTGCAGCGAGCGGATAGGACTTGTTCAATAAAAATAACCCTGCGGATGTCAATTCAAATATGATCAACCCAATAATAATACGTGAAAACACCATTGGCCACATTCTACCCGCAACTTCGTAAGAGTGAAAGTAGACTAATTTAAATACGAAATCATCAGTAAAATTACGACAGCTACTGCTATTATTACTACTTGTATTAACATACCGTATAACAATTGATATTTGCACACAAGATACGACATGGCAAAGTAAATCACTCCGAAGACCAAAATTAAAGGAGAGATCGTGGAATAAACCAAAATAACGACAAACATGAATACGGGGACGGGATATCCCCATCCAAAATTGTATAAACGTGGTGCAAAAACCTCAGCATAATCACGGGGAGTCTTACATAAAAACGTGCGATAGAACTGTTGTACCAGGATAGGACCGATTTGAAGCAATTGAATAGGGCATCTACACAAACAATTTTCTCAGTTTACTTGTACATGTGCACTCACTAAATTTGTATACTTACAACATAATGCCTTGAAGAACAGTGTAATTGATGTAAAATGGTGCAACTTCAGGTAATTTGGATGCGAAAATGTTGGCAATTTTGGTAGGGTCTTCGAAGATGTCACTTTTTGATTTGAAGAGTGTACTAGCAACTGTAATGAATAACAATACATTTGCAAACAAAAAGAAGAATTGTCTATGATAATAAAATGGTGAGCAATATATACCAAATCTACATCTATAAAAATATACTCTTACTTGGCAAAACAAGATTCTTCTGATTCACTTCTAGTCGTAAAACCTTCAATCACACTAAGACCTACATCATATTTGAACGTCAATGTCATTTCGCTTGCTTATATATTTTCAGTAACTTACTATTGAAGATGAGTGGCAAGACGGAAAAGAAGATAACAACACCCAAGGTAGGAATGAAACCAGCCACGATCTGATTGATGTATTTGTTCTTTTCGGCCAATTTCAATAGCCATGGAAAGTATGCTTTCAATGACTTTGGAGACGTCAAAGCGGAAAGATATCCACAAGGGATGGTCCAGGAAAACACCAAAAAGAGCAAAACACCCATGATGAGTGCTTTACGTATAACTCGTTCTCTTCCATGCATGGCAATGTTCTCCCATAATACATCTCTTGGCTCTGGTGCTAATTGCGCTCTCAATCGGAAAGGTGTGGCGTCAATCAATACTTGAGAGGCAACATACTACGATGTGAAAATTAATACCGGGTCACACCATGAAACACTAAGCCCTTCACTTACAGCACTAATAGTTTCTTCAAAAGTAACGAATCCAACGCTTGTAGGCAGAAATTTACCAACTTTTCGCGCTTTAACAACCAGATCATCCACTTCGTCAAATTTTTGAGTGTAAAAATCAATTGCATCCACTTTTGGTCCGCAAATAAAGCTTTGCTTAAATGTGGGTCTATTCTTCGCTTTTAAATGAGTTGGCAATTCGCCTTGACCATCTACTTCGTGTAGCGTTCGTTCACGCTCGTCCTCCTCCATCAAAATCTCATCTGGATCATATCCATTCAACTCACACGGGTTTCCAAGGTAGTTAGTATAGGCTGTTTCCAACTGGCGAAGATGCTGAGTTCTCTCTTTAATGTATTCCAATAATCTTCCTACGTGTCTAATAAGGTGCACTGACTCTACCACACCAATACCCAACTTTTCAAAGTATTCGGCTAGTTTTCTATCTGAGCGAAGATAAGGAGGAATTCCAGTAATTAATAATGTACGTGCTGAAAGGGTCTTGCTTTTTCTGAGTAAAAACTCTCTTCTGATGCGAACGTAATCACGATAATTTAAAAAGGTGAAATAAAATGTTGCAAAAACGAACAGATAAAGTAAAAAAACAAGTAAACCCACAAAAACGAGATTGAATGCGAAGTGAAGCTATTTCCGATTCTATTGGTGGGTTTAGTGTTGCCGAAGAAAAATAATTCATGTTGCGAAAACAGTGTAGTGTCATTTGTTGATCCATTATCGGGTAGTGTGCCATTTGCGATATCTCCACCCATTTTACTGATAGGATACAAAACAATTGTTCCAAAGAATCCACAAAAGCTGAATAGTTTCACACTCATTAATAAAAATTGGAGCATCTGTTTTGGGAGTTTTTAGTTGTAAAATCAACAAATCAGTAATAGCAACCAGCAACACTCACCACTACAGCGTCAAGGCCAACTTTATCTAAAATAACGGAATTAGGAGTCTTTAAAAGAGGTATAATCCAACCAAAAAAGCTTGAAGGTAATTGTTCTGGTGCATGTCTATCATTTCGACAGTGAGTTCATATCGTCAATTTTGTGTGCAACGATTCCCAACTTACTTTAACATGCGAAGTCTTGGCGAATAAATTGCACTCCATCTAAAGAAAAAGCCCTTCATTATTCAAGCTATCTTCCTTTTCATATCTCCACTTTAGCCACTTACCTCACTCTTAGGAAACAAAATAATAAAAAGCATAATATGCCTACTGAGGTACATAAAATAAGTTGTGTTTGAAAACCAGTTGGCGATTTAGCATTTTGAGCTGGTGATCCAGGCAAAGGTTCTTCGTCTTCACAAAGAAAACGAAATATTCCAATACAAGGAAACCCGCTTATTGTCGAAGCATTTGTACTAGTCATTTACTAGTTCTTTTCTTGTTGCTTATTGTATAATATTCGCTACGAAAACTTGTTAAAAAACAAAGGAAGGTTTTTTTTCATTATTTTATGTGCTGAGATCAAAGTTTGCTTGCTTGTATCACTTCCTGAAACGCTTCAGGGTGCAGTGATGTTTCATTGGCCAAGGAACATTTTGTACTCTCAATGACGAAACTGCATTATTTTTTCGAAAATTTCAAAATGATGATATCCTTCATCTGACGAATACGATTAAATTGGTCGATGATAAATCCCTTTTCTGGACTCTTCCCGGATTAAATAGCCTATAATATTGGTCACAATCTTTCCTTTGATATTTCTTTTACTCTTATAAACAGCTCGTTCCCTATACCAAGTGTATTCTAGAGACACTTAGTGACGCACACCCCACTCAGGACCTTCCTGAGCCTATCTCATCTCTAAATTTGTACATATGGAGGTTTTTCTTTGCTTTTTCGGTATGGCGTTGATTGAGGAGTTTTGGTAATAGATAGACAATATCGAACAAGAGAAGACTGAATTTCTCGTAAGGATTCTGCCCTTGGTATCATCACGAATGATTTCTGGGGGCTTTTTATGCGACAGGATTCTAACAGAAGACATAAAAGAAACTTTTGGGTTGAGTATGTATGTTCTGCCTATATATCTTCAAGCACTTCACAGTTGTGAACAAGAAGATAGTTTTTAGCTGGTATGCAAGTTAGAAATTTTTTATTTAGATGTGTTATCGTTATAGTGACATTATATAAGCTACTTGCCAGGTGTAAATCAAAAGTTTTGTCTTACAGTAGCAGTCAAATAATTCTTGCGTTTGGAATACATAACTACCCTGAAAAACTGTTCGCTATGTAGTGGAATTGGTTGCGAAAATGGGTTCGCAAGTGGATATATTGAAAACTCGATGAGAGACACGTAGAAATTAATAACGACGACCAGTAATTCTATGAGAAATGAAGTTCTTAAGTATCAATATGCCTCCTTTGAAACTGCCAAAAACCAATTCAGTAAAATCACGTTTTTGAAGACCGGTCCTTGCACTGCAAACATGTGGCAAATTGTTGAATTAAGAAGCGCAAACATACCAACAACCTGGGATGCAATAGCAAACATGGCTGCATTATTTGAGTTGTTAGCTACCCTTGAGGCAAGTGGCTTTAAGCTTAATATCATTGATCTTTCCATGTAATTGTGCAGGAGCATAATGACTAAATGAAAGTCTTGAAAAAGTTGCGAAGGGAAAATAATTTTTTCGAATTCGTTGACGAAAAAAATTCCATAATATCCAATATAGTGAATTTAAATCTCGTAGAGTGAAGAGCGGGCCTGATGTATTTACTTTGTTTGTATGTATAGGCTCTGTAGCATTATTTAGGGTTTTGTTTTACTCGATTCAGTGATAATAGTAAAACGTATGTTTAGTATTTGTACATTTGCCGTATTATAGTGTTTCAGAAGTTCTCAATTAGAGGGATACAACGAATACATGAGTTAATTGAAGAGAGATACATAGTACATAATAAATGCTCGATCATTATGGCACAATAGCTCTTACACATGTCAATGAAGTGCAAATCATTTGATGACTCCTTATTTATGGCTGCTGAGCTGGTAAATGCTACCAATTTTTTAAATTCAGTAAATGATGAATGCGGAAGAACCAAAGAAAACCATTACAAGCTTTTCTTTTCTTCTTAAATTACCTTTAAAACTATAATGTCTTTCAAATCAAAGCAAAGGGCAAAACATGGCCACTTGTTTGGAGACGGTACGTAAGTATATTCTTTTGCTATATTGTAATATTTTCTTTTCTTTTTGAAAAGAGTGAAAAAGCATTACTGTATTGCAAAACTTGTGCAATAGTCCTCTCGATTCTCATTCATCTCTTTTTTCTTTCATTACGACAGACCCACTGAATGCAGCACTTGTTACTGCTTCTGATGACCCACTATTTACACCAACGAAAATGAGTAAAAGTAGTCGCACCAGTTCACCTGCCTCGACGGATCCTTTATCGCGTAATTCTAGACCTAGCTCACCTCTTGATACCAGCAGTAGTACACCTATTAGTCCTCGTCGCACTACTGCAACTACAACCTCAAAGACAAGTGGAAGTATATTCGGAGACATTGATGTTTCCAAGCTGGGAGGAGGAGGAAGTGGTAATAGTAACGGGTTATATAATAAAAGAGTCAGTACTACGTCACTACGCTCTTCTGCAACATTACGATCTAGTAAACAGTTTGATGAAGATGAAGAAGATCTATTTGGAGGTGGAAGAGTTTCTAGAACGAGAGTGGTAAGCAAAGCAACCTCACCCACATTATCCAATACCTCAAGTGCAAGCAAGAAAAGTCCGCCAAGTAATTCATCTCCCATTCTGTCTGCTGAACCAACTACAACAACCATATTACCTACTCCTAGAAAATCCCCAACTCCTCAACCACCACCTCGTCAGCCAACACCAGAAATTACTGCTACGGCTCCTGCTCCTTCTTCACAGCAGCAGCCACCAATTGAGGAAAATACTCGCCCCGTCATTGAAGAAAAACCTTCTTCCTCTTTCTTTGCTTCTGCAAGCCGTTTCTTCAAGTCTTCTAGCAATAACCAATCAAAGACTTCATCTTCTGCTTCTTCCATTGCATCCGTTAACTCTTCAAATATTCCGCAAGACGATTCAGTAGCTTCTAATGCACGCAAAAACCCACCTTCAACCGTACAACAGCAACCACCTCAACCATCTCAACAAACACAACCTTCTCCATTACCTCAACAAACACAGCAACCAAAGCCCATCTCAATCCAACAAAATATCCCTGCTATTCAATCGAGAAATATGGTAAATAATCATGCAGTAAAGGAAGAGGAGGAGGAAGAAGAAGAGGAAGAGGAGCATGTGAATGGCCATGTCATTGAAGACGAAGCAACTCTTGCTTTTGCTGATGATGTGATTAATTTTAAGGCTAAAAGTTATCAGCCAGACTACGCCAGTATTACACCCGATTTATCCATGGATGCTCTTAGTTTAGATGTACATAGCAATAAAAGACTACTCCCTTCTGCCAGCACACCCACCGCAAGTCAAGCAGACGTAGACGATCCTTGGTACGATGGCGCGGCAATTTTGTCCTCCACCCACACTTCCTCCTTCGCAACGCCATCCAGTAAACTTCCCATTTCATTAAATATCGAACCCTCCCTCAGCTCTCCTTTACAACAACGCTCTCAACATAAAATCGCTGTTGAAGAAATCGAACCTCAAAAGCGAAGTGCATTTGCGGATTTAATTTCAAGTTGGAACACCGGACAAACAAGTAGTAACGATGTTTATGGAGCTGTCCATACAGAAGATCCAGAACAGTTCTTTAGTCATGTAGCAGAAGAGCAAAGGGATATTGGATTTGCAGGTATCACTGGAGAAGAGGATGAAGATGAGCGTGAACATAGAAGGACCAGAACCATCTCTGTAGAGGTTTGGCACGATAATGAAGAGAATCCCTGGAACTAGTATTACACATTTAATAAAAATAAAACAAAGTAATTTACAAGGTTTGCGTGCATATTTAATTGAGGAAGAGGAGATAAATAAATTCAAATAATAGTATATAATATATAATGTTTTCCCGTTGTGATAAATTCTGCAACAACGGATGAAATGTAAGCAAAAGAAAAAAAAAAGGAAAGTACAATTTTTAAAAAAGAAGGGGATATCAAGTAAATTATCTAGAGTTTTCGCGTTGTTGTTGCTGTTGTTTTTCTGAATCTTGACGATACATTTGTAGTGTCTTTTCCAAATCCTCCACTCTTTGATGATACGTTTGCACTTCTTGATGTAATTGGCGAATATGGTCCACTGATTTTCTCAAAATGGCACCTTTGTTGGGTTTATTGTTGGGCCCCAAATTTGCATTTTCCAATGCCGCTTCAGGCAACAAACTGCAAAGTTCTTGAATACGATCGTTGATATTATCCCTCCTCCTTCTCTCAACTACGATGGAATATAAAAAAAAGTGGTTAATTGTGTGTATTTCCCGTGCATTTCCTTCAGCGTTTTACCAGCGTTGTGTGATTCTCTTCTACGTCTGCGCTTTTCCATCATTAACTGCATGCTAAAAATATATTTTAACTTCCACACTATCACACATTAGAGATAAGAGAAATAGTCCACTTACTTCATTTGAGCTGTGTAATCATCTTCAAAGCTTCTTGCCGTGTTTGTATTGTTATTTGATCCTGGAACAGAGTTATGAACACTTCCTGTGTCCAGAGGCACTCCGTTCACAACTTGAGCATGATTTGCATTTCCTGCTGCATAATCATACTCATATCCCATATTGGCAGGTGCTGACATGGCTAAGGAATGAGCAGGCTCGAAACTATTACCTGGGATATACATGGGCTGTTGCTGAGCATTGTATGCAGAATCATGGTGTTGTCCTGCTTGTGGGTGAGGGTGTCTTCCTTGGAAAGACTGCAGAGTGGCGTCCGTAGCAACAGAGGATCTTCTATGAGCGTCAAGAGAAAGACCGTTCTACATAACAGAAAAATAAAGTGACAGTGTGAGTCTATGAGCTTATATGCAAGTAGTCCATGTCTGAGGAATGAAGCTTACCAAGGGATGACCACTAGCAGAACTAAACGAACCTCGGTTATCGTACATGTGATTACTATTATTGAAATCGTGATCTTCTTGATACTCTTGAAGAGGAGTGGAGATAGAGTTAATCACGTTTTGAGAGAAAGAGTCATTAAATTCAATTTGTTCAGAAGCGGGAGAATCCCGGCTATTGTGAAGACCATAAGCAGGTTGTTGTTGTTGGTTTAGTGTATGTTGGCTGCTTATATCAGCAAGAGGGTGGGGAGCAGAACTATTGTTGTAGTGCTGCTGTTGAGTGGCCATTAAATGATAAGGCGTGGGGTTTCTTAGTCTCAAGGGTTGCGTTTGTTGTGCTTGTTGCGACATAGTTTACTCTTATTTTTTGGGTGTGTGAGAAGACAAAGAGAAGAAGGAAAAAGTTATATGGGAGTACAAATATACATTATTCCCCACACACAAAATAAGCAATTGAGCTTCCACCACAGAATCCAGACGATACGGATACCTGATTGGACAATGATGATTGCAAAGCACACAACTCAGACGCTCGCGCCAATTGAACCAGTTAAAATAGAACAGAAATCGGCATATTAAAATCACTCTTAGCAGTTCTAACTTGATTTGTCCCCAACATGAATTTGGGACCTTACAAAATGACACATAGAGTAGTAATAGAATAATGATAAAATGTCAAAATGAGTAACTTTTTCCTTCCTCTTTATAATGAATTAAAAATTTAGATTTTACATAGATGATTAAATTAATTGACTTGTCTCTAAGGCTTTCCTCCCTTTAAAATGGTATCTAAAACATTCTGTAAGGGATTTGGCTGAAGACCTCCAAGGTTAAAAATACCACCTTGTGGTTGTCCAGGGAGAGGGATAGGAAGAGGGAAAATTGGGGAAAGAGGAGAGGGTGAGCCTTGCCCTGTAGACTGTACAAAGTGTGCAATTACGTTCAATAATAAACGCAGTTGCATTTCCTTTGTGGCTTCCATCTTACGAGCCTCTCCAATCAAGAATTTAATGACGCCAAATAAAGGGTTGGGAGGCGAAATCTTTTCTATACTTGAGATTGCTGTTTCAATAAACTGCAGGAAATCATCTGGGCCATGAATCTTGGATAAATCAAAATCAGGTAGATTGAGTCCCGGAAAAATGGCAATACCGGAGGCAGGCGTAGGAGTAGGGACGGTGGTCAAAGCAGCGGGTAGAGTGTAGGAAATCTTACTGGGGAAGAATCGGAAAGGCTCTGTCGTTGCCACAGTAACAGTAGTCGTAATTTCCTCAGTTTTAGTGAAAGTGATTGTTCTGCCTCCAAAAAGACCACCCAAGTAACTACCACCAGCGCCTCCAAGAGTTGAAGTGGTGCTGGATGATTTTGTAGTGGATGATAATGATATTGGAGCAGGTGCAGGAGAAGCAGGAGCTGAAGGGAAAATTCCGTCAAACAATCCATCAAATAATCCATCAAGAAATCCTCTTGATCGAGTCAAAGTTGTTGCTGTTAATGAAGTCATGTTAATAGTGCTGGAAGCTGATGATGAAGTCGTGGTAACAGCGCTGGAGGTCGAAGATGAATTCTTGGTAACAGCGCTGGAAGTTGAAGATGGATTCTTAGTGACAACGCTGGAAGTTGAAGGTAAGGTCGTGGTGACGGTGCTAGAAGTCAAATCTGAGTTTGTGGTGGCAGTGCTCAAAGTTGGAGATGGAGCAGGAGGAAACAGTCCGTCAAAAAATCCCCTCACTCGAGTTGACGTTGTTGCTGTTGATGAAGATCTGATGACAGTACCCGAAGCAGAGAATGAGCTTGTGATAACAGCACTAGAAACAGAAGATGAATTTGTCATAACAACACTGGAAATTGAGGATGAATTCATGCTAACAGTACTGGAGACCGAAGACGAAGCTGGAGGGAATAGCCCACCAAACAACCTCTTCTCTTGAGTTATGGTCACTGCTGGCAAAGTCGTGGTGACAGTGCCCGCGTTAGTAGTAATTGTCACTGCTGGTAAAGTCGTAGTAATAGTGTTTGCGCTAATTGTGGTGGTCACGGGAGGTAACGTAGTAGTGACGGTGCCTGCGGTGACAGTTACTGTGGACACTGTTGCAGTTGCTATGCTTGCAGGTACAGTATAGGTTACTGTGGAGGGTGTCACGGTGACTGTGATAGCAGACGCAGTAATTGTAAGTGTAATAGTAGGTGTGGTGGTGGTAGTTGCAACCAACTTATCAATTGAATTGGATGCTGTAACGGTTGCTGTGGTAGTTACTGTCACTGGTGTAGGCGTCACCGTTATCATGGACGTGACGACCTTTGGACCTCCAAAAAGATTAAAACCGTTATCCACGGTTATTGTTTTAGTTGAAGTTACTAATTTGGTTTCCGTAACAATAGCTCCACTTTGAGACGGTGATGATCCACTCGTTGGCAGAGAGGTATCAGCCTCATGAAAGTTGTATTCATTAAATGCGATTGAAAGCCCTCCCTCATTCTCTATTTACCGAGACGAAATGAATGAATATGAATACTCGGTTTAATTCTGTATTCATACTCTTTTATCCACTTACCATGGACGAGGGGTGAAGACTCTGCGTTATCTCCACTTTACCAATACCATTATCGGAGGAGAGCGGCTTATACATAGTTTGTAAGTGTACTGATCGATTGCATGTACTCTACGTACAGTGTATACTTACAATGGATTGAGGTCGTGCGTTCACCTGGTACACGCTTGCTACCAGCAAAAACAACGACGAAAGTGGTATCAACTTCATGAATGTGCGCGGCGAGATAGTTGTAAGTTCCACAAAAAAGAAATAGAAAAAAAATACGACTTTACAACAACATAGACGAGCATAGGAATGTTTCAATCTGGCACATAATATTTACATTCTTTCATTGATAAGAACTCACACTAGCAATTAAGCAGTAGACCATTATTTCCTTTTGATAAATGAAGACAAAAAAATTCATGATGATTTTTTTAATAAAAAAAAATATAATTATATGTGTGTGTGGTTGTTCTACGGATTCATCTAGATGGTTTTTAAAAAATTATGGAAAAAAGTAGAGAGGGGGAAAAAGGAGTGATAGAAAAAAAAAGCAAGCACATTATTTTCGTATTTTTTGCAAATGGGTAATAATAGTAAATAATGGGTTTTTCCTTTTTTTTTTTTTTACTTTAAGCGAGAGAGTGGGTGAACGGAATATACATGTATATAGAAAAAGTAAATTTACAACTTGACTTGCTTTCTGAGTTGTTCCTTGTAAGCAGTAATAGTACCTTCGAAAGGTTCAACAAGTACCGTTTTCACAACGCCAGATTTGCTTAGCAACTTGAGAGATCAAACGGAAATCGTGAGAAACAAGGACAACACCACCAGTGTAACGGTTAATAGCATCAGCAAGTGAATCGATAGACTCCATATCCAAGTGATTGGTAGGTTCATCCAATAAGATGATATCGGGACGGAGAACAGCCAATTCAGCAAAGACAAGACGAGACTTCAAACCATCAGATAAGGTGTTGATGAGAGAAGTTTGATGAGCACCGGTCAAACCATAACGACCAAGTTGACGACGCCAGTGTTCAATATCAGTGGACTCGTTGGGGAACTTGTTACGCATATAATCGATGGGAGACAAGTTGTTGTCGAGTTGATCGTTGGAGTGTTGGGAGTACTTACCGAGCTTCAAGGCAGTGTGCTTTTGAATACGACCACCAGTGGGGATAAGCTCGTTATCCATCAACTTAAGCAAGGTAGACTTACCAGCACCATTGGGACCGACCAAAGCAATACGGGAATCCATATCAATACCCAATTCGAGGTTTCTGTAAAGACAGTTCTCCATCTTACCGTCATAAGCGAAAGAGACATCTCACTGGTGTAGGCGTCACCGTTATCATGGACGTGACGACCTTTGGACCTCCAAAAAGATTAAAACCGTTATCCACGGTTATTGTTTTAGTTGAAGTTACTAATTTGGTTTCCGTAACAATAGCTCCACTTTGAGACGGTGATGATCCACTCGTTGGCAGAGAGGTATCAGCCTCATGCACCATTGGGACCGACCAAAGCAATACGGGAATCCATATCAATACCCAATTCGAGGTTTCTGTAAAGACAGTTCTCCATCTTACCGTCATAAGCGAAAGAGACATCTTGGAAGGCAAGAACTGGGGGAGGAAGCTTATCAACGTTAGTGAAGGAGAACTTGAAAGGAAGAGGGTTCTCGACCTTTTCAATGAGACCGGCAGCCTCCATCTTGTCGATAATCTTTTGCTTGGACTTGGCTTGACGGACCAAGTTAGCATAAGTACCAGCGGAAGCAATGAACTTCTTGATGTGAGCAATTTCTTCTTGTTGCTTGGCATAAGCCTTGGCTTGGTTGACTTCGTTTTCTTCCTTGGTCTTGACGAACATATCGTAGTTACCACCATAGTAAAGAAGCTTACGCTTGTGGTTAAGATGCATGATGTTGGTACAGACACCGTTCAAGAAATCTTGAGAGTGAGACACAATGATAAGAATACGGTCATAGGTCTTCAAGTATTCTTCAAGCCAGACAGTAGCTTCCAAATCCAAATGGTTAGTAGGTTCATCCAAAAGCAACAAGGTGGGCTTAATGAAAAGAGCACGGGCAAGAGCAACTCTCATTCTCCAACCACCAGACATGTCCTTGGTCATCTTCTTCATTTGTTGAGGACTGAAACCAAGACCGGCCAAAAGGGTACAGGCTCTGGTTTCGAAGGTAGCGGGATCCATAGCTTCGATACGTTCGTAAATATCGTCCAACAATGGGTTGTCACCTCCGTCTTCCTCACCAAGGATTTCTTCGACTTGCTTTTCAAGACGAGCAACTTCCTTTTGAGCAGACATGATAACGGATTCAACAGCGTTGAAATCAGAAGGCTCGGCTTCTTGGTTCAAAAGGTAGATCTAAATCATACGCAAATGAATTAGTCCCTTTCTTTCTCTTTCTCTCTCTCTCTCTCTTTAACAAAAACTGCAATACTACTTACATCGATATGGCTAGGGATTTCGATATCACGACCAGCAAGAGACTCCAAAAAGGTAGACTTACCAGAACCGTTGGAACCGATAAGACCATAACGTCTACCAAAATTGAGTTCGATAGAAGCGTTATCAATCAAGACACGACCGTGGAAGTTAAGAGAGAAGGAATCAATCTTAATATCTCTGCTTCTTTCTTGAGAGGTGTAGACACCGGTGGCTGTACGATCAGTACTGATCTTGAGGTTGCCAACGTTCAAATCCTCAGAAGAGTTGTTTTCAGAAGCCATAATGGGAGTGTTCTTTCCAGATGACTTGGGAGTGCCCTTCTTGGCAGCTCTAGCTGCGAGACGCTTAGCCTTAGAAGCAGAAATGTTGCCACTCATGATTGTAAATTGAAATAAAGAGGTGT
The DNA here is from genome assembly GCA_000587855.1 of Mucor irregularis B50. NCBI lineage: Eukaryota > Fungi > Mucoromycota > Mucoromycetes > Mucorales > Mucoraceae > Mucor > Mucor irregularis. The sequence continues at coordinate 34,828 of AZYI01000208.1, forward strand.
GAGTTGAAAACTTTTTCTTTTTTTTACTTTAAAACAATCTATGTGACGGTTGGATTCAAGCAATTTGATTGGGTAACGTTGATACGCTATGACAAAAGGAGAAGAAGGTGATGGAAAATCAAAGATTTACCACACACCCAATGCCCTTTAACTAGAGATAGTTATATTTGCTTTTGTAAACATATGGGAAAGGAGGGAAGTGGTCATTACTATCTACTTGCTGTAAATGAAGGTAAAATGTTTGCTTGAAACAACGATGCCTTGATATGATCTAGAGTTGCCGTAGTGTTCTTTTCTCTCCTTACTTTTACGTATTGCTGCGGCACATAGGGTTGACTTGATACCGTAGATAGTGCGCTTATCTTACTAATATCTTTACTTACTTCAGTATTGTACTTTGAACATGAATCCTATTTCAACTCAGTGAGATAAGGAGACCCTTTAGTGCTTTAAAAATTTTTTTAAAGCGATTCTCGCATATTTTAGGCGGGGCTACCATGCCCTCAAGGTTAACTCCGAGCAACGCCTGGCTTTGAAAACTTTTGTGTTGGCTCTAACGAAAGTTTCAATTTGCCTAAAACTGATCTTTAATTACATCACTCCAATCACTGTGGCCTATAATTGCAAGTGATTTACATATAACGTGTAAAATAAAATCGACTTACAGCCATCAATACAGAGAAATACATAGTAATGAAAGCAGAGCATTAATAGACTAGATTCAAAGTGGGTTTACACTTTATAATTACTTTTATTTCATTAGGCTTTTTACTTGTAGCAAATTCTCGGTGTTGTACTTTTTTGTACCTCGCGGACAAGTGTATAAGTGTGTGTTACGATGACGACATCATCAATAGTTACAGTTACACCAGCTTTCATTTCCCAATTAAATTTTTCTTCAAGTCAAGTTGATTAAGCTTGATTCCGAGCCGTCAGAATCATTATTATTATCATCATCACACACCATGGTATCTGCTCCTTCGTTATAAATTATTTCTGGAAGATTATCGTTGTCTTCCTCCTCCTCTTCTTCTTCCTCGTCCTCCTCTTCTGCACTCAATTCTACTCCTTTATCCTGTAATGCGCATTTTGTTCTAAGTTTTGAAGCCTGTATTAATTCACCCCAAATCAACTCCGTGCTACATATTGGACAGTCTCCTAGTATTGGAAGCAGAGTATCTGTTGTAAATTGTTTTGCGAGACAAATAACATGACTTTTCAGTACACCACACGAAAGGCACTCTAAATACGAATCCTTGATTTAATATTCAAGTAAGAACTCTTTTTCTTTTATCGTATGGTACAAATAAATAACGTACCTGTTCTCTAATAGATTCAGTACAAATACTGCAAGTCTTTGGTGAGTTTTGAAAGGAGCGATAACGATCTATGGTCTTGCGTTCTATTCAACCCACTTAAAATCACTATGCTCTCTCTCTCTATATATATATATGTAATTACCTCGTTCTTGATATGACTCCATCATCTCGTTCACTGTTCCTACCGAGGTTGAGATTTGTTTCGGTAAAGTTGTATGTTCTAGAAAGAGTGTTTGCAAATTGGGTAATACAAATCGAATTTTCAGCGGCCACATGGAGAAGGGTTTTGTATTCAACAAGAGCTGAGCTGCCCACATTTTTGTCAACATCAAATTGGCGCTTCGTTTATTATTGTCTATTAGCCTTGATTTTTGGAAATTGTTGTTATCGACAGCTTTGATGTGTCTGCTTTGAAGCGGCTTTTGCCATGCCCACTCAAACCGCAGCGCGTGGATTTTACTAGGAAATCCATGGATAATCATGACATACTGCCTACGTAGAGTTACAACAACATCATGAATATATCGACGTATTTAGATATATTGCGTGTACGTGTTACACACACACATACCAAGGTCTATGTTTCTTTGTTCGGAATGCACCTTGTGTCAATTCACCATTGTGTTGTCGTAATCTTCTTTTCGGGTTCGGTGTGGATCCAACATAGACTTTGTTCTTTTGGTCTTCTTTTAATGAGCGAATGAGATAGCAACTGTAAAAGGAACAGTATGGCATGACCAAAGCGCGTATACGTTGTCAAACAAAAAAAGTAATAAAGTAGTAGTTTTTACTGCGTATTTTTTTGTGTGTGCCGGAACGATGATGATGATTGTGGATTATGGATGATGATGTGTTTGAAAGTCAGATGAAAAAGCAGCTGTGTGTCCAGACCCTTTTTTTTTTTTCTCCTTTTTCTTCTTTCCTTCTTCTTCTTTAACTATTCAAGTAATTTTTTTTTATTAAATAATGGCTGAATTCGTTAAACTCTCTATCTTTGGTACTGTGTTTGAAGTCACCACAAGGTAAAGAGAGAGAGAAATAGACTCATTTAGTGGAAAAAAGCACTCTTTTTAAACTGAAACACGTTTTAAATAGATATGTTGACTTGCAACCTGTTGGTATGGGTGCCTTTGGTCTTGTGTGGTAAGTTGGGAAAAAGAGAGAAAGAGAGAGAGAGATAACGCGCTTTTATGCATAAAAAAAGAGATGACTTATACTCTTCATTAGTTCTTCAAAGGATCAATTGACTGGAATGAATGTTGCTATTAAAAAGATCATGAAGCCCTTTTCAGCACCCGTTTTAGCAAAGCGTACTTACCGTGAATTGAAGTTACTCAAAGCCCTGCGTCATGAAAATGTAAGTGGCTTTTTCAGTGCAAATATGAAAATGGAAAAACTCATGACAAGTCATTTTATAGATTATCAGTTTAAGTGATATATTCATTTCTCCATTAGAGGATATGTAAGTGTAAAAAAGGGTGTGAATTTATGGCTTAAAGCGTAACATTGACGTGAAATGATATTCTATAGTTATTTTGTCACAGAATTACTGGGTACTGATCTTCACCGTTTATTACAATCACGACCTTTGGAAAAGCAATTTATTCAATATTTCTTGTATCAAATCTTGAGAGGTTTAAAATACGTTCATTCTGCAGGTGTAATTCACCGTGATCTTGTATGTTTTCCTTATAGATGGAATATTAGCAGCAGCAGTAAACTTACACTTTATTTCTTATTAGAAACCTAGTAATATTCTTATTAATGAAAACTGTGATCTCAAGATTTGTGATTTCGGTTTGGCTCGTATCCAAGATCCTCAAATGACAGGTTATGTCTCTACAAGATACTATCGTGCTCCTGAAATCATGTTGACATGGCAAAAGTATGACGTCGCAGTAGATATTTGGAGTGCTGGTTGTATCTTTGCAGAAATGCTTGAAGGAAAGCCTTTATTCCCTGGAAAAGATCGTAAAGTATTTGTGTGATGGAGTGATAAGAGTAGATATGTCCTAACGCTCGTTTTTTATACATGACAGACGTTCATCAGTTCTCCATTATCACTGAACTCTTGGGTACTCCTAATGAAGAGTTGGTTGCTACTATTTGTAGTGAGAATGTAAGTATTGATCTCTATGTTGTAGGTGATGTGACACGTTTTAATTCATGAAATATAGACGCTTAGTGTGTACGTAAACTTGCGTTCTTGATATGACTCCATCATCTCGTTCACTGTTCCTACCGAGGTTGAGATTTGTTTCGGTAAAGTTGTATGTTCTAGAAAGAGTGTTTGCAAATTGGGTAATACAAATCGAATTTTCAGCGGCCACATGGAGAAGGGTTTTGTATTCAACAAGAGCTGAGCTGCCCACATTTTTGTCAACATCAAATTGGCGCTTCGTTTATTATTGTCTATTAGCCTTGATTTTTGGAAATTGTTGTTATCGACAGCTTTGATGTGTCTGCTTTGAAGCGGCTTTTGCCATGCCCACTCAAACCGCAGCGCGTGGATTTTACTAGGAAATCCATGGATAATCATGACATTGTATCTCTATGTTGTAGGTGATGTGACACGGTTTTAATTCATGAAATATAGACGCTTCGTTTCGTTAAAAAACTTGCCTCAACGCGCTCCCATTCCCTTTTCTCAAAGATTCGCTGGACAAGATCCTGAAGCAATTGATTTATTGGTAAAAGATGTTGACATTCGATCCTCGTAACCGTATCAATGCTGAAGAAGCTTTGGCACATCCTTACCTTGCACCTTATCACGACCCTACTGATGAGCCTATTGCACCCGAGAAATTTGATTGGTCCTTCAACGAAGCTGATTTACCCATTGATACATGGAAAGGTAAAATAAGGAAAATAGTGTATATAAGAGAGAAAGTGACAAACTAACGATGTAAATAGTGATGATGTACTCTGAAATCTTGGATTTCCATAACGTTGATAATGTCGATGGTTCCCAATTCCTCGGTACGCCTACTCACTTGACAACCGCTGCCATGGAAAACCCTGACGGCTCTACCATTGAAGGTGCCAATGCCGCCGTTGCTGCTGCTAACAATAACTTTGCTCCCCAATAATTATCCCAAGAGAAATGTATATTAAAATCCCAATAAATAAATAAATAAAAAAAATGAAAAAATGCATCGAATCACTTCTTTTTGTACTCCGAGTTTTGATTTTTTAGCCCATGTTATAAAGTAAGTCATTATTCGATCATTTATATTTTTTACAAGTACGTACGTACTTTGGCGTTTTTTTTTTCTTCTTGTCCTTTATACTCTCAAAATGTCATTTCTTGCACGATTCACTAGTGTTGCTAGACCTCTCGCTTTCACTACAAGCAGATATTATACAAGTGGCGCACCTGCAGCTGGTAAGTAGTAATAAAAAATAGAATAGTTGGAGTTCTATTCTGACATGTCAACCATGTCAATTGTGTAGAACCTTTATTGACCCGTCTCAAGAACGATCGCAAGACACTTATGAAGGCCAAGAAACAACCCGATTTAAATGTTGTCAAGGGTCTTTTAAGTGATTATACTTACTATATCAAAAGTGCCAACTTTGTGGAGGGCACTTCCGATGAAGAAGCCGCTGTAAGCGTACTTCAAAAGGCCATCAAGCGTCGTCAAGATTCTGTCGCACAATATGAAGCAGGTGGCAGACCTGAATTAGCACAACAAGAAACCGAGGAATTAAAAGTACTTCAATCTTATTTGCCCGAACAAATGTCAGTGGAAGCCATTGAAGCTGAATTAAATCAAATTATCAAGGAAGTGGGTGCTACAAGCAGTAAGGATATGGGTAAAGTGATGAAGGCTTGGAAGCATGATGCTGCTACTGCTGATCGTAAAGTTGTCAGTGATCTTGTTAGAACTTTACTTAACAAATAATAAAAAGGATTTCATTGGTTGCTAGGCCAAGCTTGCTTGTTTGGTGTGTTGCCAAGTTTTTTTTATTTTTTATTTTTTTCGGCATTAAAATTGATTGATTTCACTTGGCCCGATTCTTGTTTCTTTTCTTTACAAATAAAATATATATCACACTTTTATAATTATGGGCGGAGGACCTCTTAATAACAATCATAATAATATACCAATGGTGGATTCACCTAAACAACAGTTGCTACGTAAGCAAGAACAATTCAAAAAGCAACAGGAACAACAAGCACAGCAAGAATTGTTACTTGAACAAAGACAGCAACTTCAGGAGCAAGAACAACAACAATACAATACCGAGCTTAATGAGCAAAGTAAAAGAAGACAACAATATAATAAAAGGGTAAGTCTTTTAAGCCTTTTTCTTTTTCAAACTTATACTCACTGACTTGCTTGATATATATAGTCCTCGTATAATCCCTTTTTAACTCCTCAGCCGACTTGGTCTTCTTCTCATTCCTCAATTGCTTCAGTTTATCCAACTTACGATCCGAATGAGTTTCAAGTAGTGCCCATTCAACTCACTCCACCTCAATTACCACCTATACCAACAGCCTATAGAACTCCACCTCCTCCACCTCCTCTACCTCAAGCAGCATTGTTTACTATTCCACCACTTCCCTCGAGAAACTTTACTGTGCCTACAGAACCACCACCACCAGCACCACGTCTCGCAGAAAACATAGAATTGACACCAGTGCCTACTTCTACCACCAATCAAGTACGATTGATTTATGCTAAATCCGGATTCTACTTGAAATCGACTAACCCAATGGAGTCCAATCAAAGTATTCATGGATTTTTATCCATTTTCTCTAAATCAATGGTAACTAAAAAAAAATGTTTGATAAGATTTGCTTGGGTTGCACTAAAAAATTAATTCTTATTTTCTGGATTTTTAATTCTTAGGACGATGTTGATATATTACTTGCTTGGATTCCCGAATATTTAATTGAAGCACAAGATATTCCTACATTTATTCAATTGGATGGTGTGTTGGCTGCAGAACAAGGTTTCCCCACAGTGCATTTGAATATGGGTGAAAGAGAAACCATGACCATTAGCATGAAAAACGTGTATTCATTGTACGTGTGTCCTCCTTCCTCAGCAGCACAAGGATCCATTGTCATCACCTCTCGTTCAGGCGATGTGATGAAACCAATTTGGTATGCTGCTGCACAAGACATTGAAGAAGATGGCAATTCGCAGTCGGATATAGGCACATGGCCAGGCTATGATATCATTGATATCATTAGTGCCTTCCATCCTATGCAAAGGTAAGGAAGAAGCTATGTAGACACTCGATGTAGACTACCTGTATACTCACATATAATATATTCGCATAGCTCGGCTGAAATGGAACATGTGCATTTGGTAGAACCCGTGGTAGCACATAGCATAGCTGCTTCGTCAATAGAAGAAATGCCTTCACCGGTACCCAAGCCTGCATCCATTCTGATTCAACAGCCCATAGGAGAAGACCATTCCGACCCCATTGTCACTGCATTACGAGAAGCAAGATGGTCTCTTTTAGAGCAACTCTCTAAAATTACGCAGTACTCCAGGGACACCGCTGCCCAAGTATTAGAACACGCAAGACCTTTGCTACCCGGTGTGCTGGGCGGAAGACACGCGGCCCAAGAAACCCTCAGCGAATACCAAATGGCATCGCAGTATGTGGCACAATGGGGCACCCATGCCGCCCAAAACGACGACTATCACCTCGCTGATGACACCGATGGTCTTTTACATGGCATGCCTGAGCTCTGTGGGCCCACCCCCATCCATACGAGAAGGGCACCCGTGTCGCCCGAAGAATGGGTGGGCTTCTTTGACAACGAGGGAAAACTGAACGTCTCCGTGGACGTACACACTTGATTCAACAGCCCATAGGAGAAGACCATTCCGACCCCATTGTCACTGCATTACGAGAAGCAAGATGGTCTCTTTTAGAGCAACTCTCTAAAATTACGCAGTACTCCAGGGACACCGCTGCCCAAGTATTAGAACACGCAAGACCTTTGCTACCCGGTGTGCTGGGCGGAAGCACAGCGGCCCAAGAAACCCTCAGCGAATACCAAATGGCATCGCAGTATGTGGCACAATGGGGCACCCATGCCGCCCAAAACGACGACTATCACCTCGCTGATGACACCGATGGTCTTTTACATGGCATGCCTGAGCTCTGTGGGCCCACCCCCATCCATACGAGAAGGGCACCCGTGTCGCCCGAAGAATGGGTGGGCTTCTTTGACAACGAGGGAAAACTGAACGTCTCCGTGGACCACATCAACGAACTGGTGTTCCGTGGTGGTCTTCATGCCGATATCCGTATTGAGGCATGGAAGTTTTTACTGGGCATCTACCCCTGGGACTCCACTTCGGATGAACGTGAAGCCATTCGCCGCAGTCGTGCCGAGCATTACTATTCCATCAAGGCGAAATGGTTTGATAACATGGAGATAAGAAATACCAAGGAATTCCAAGACGAGAAACACAGAATTGACAAAGACGTGCATCGTACAGACCGTAACCAAGAAGCCTTTGTGGGCGATGAACTACCTAACCCTGACCCCGCCATGTGTGTGGGAACGAACGCCAACTTGGAAATCATGAAAGATATTCTTGTCACTTACAACTTCCATAACACCGACTTGGGGTATGTCCAGGGCATGTCCGATTTATTGGCCCCTCTGTTCGTGGCGATGGGGGATGAACCCATGGCCTTTTGGGGATTCAGTCTGTTTATGGATAGAGTGCAGTCTAACTTTTATCTGGATCAATCGGGTATGCACGGTCAGTTGAAAACCCTGGATAGTCTGATACGTTTCATGGACCCTGCTTTGTATAAACGTTTGGAAGATACCGATACTTCTAATTTGTTCTTTTGTTTCCGTTGGTTGCTCGTCTGGTTCAAGCGTGAATTCGAATGGGAAGATGTCATTCGACTCTGGGAAGTGCTCTGGACAAACCACTTGTCTGACAAGATGATTCTCTTTATTGCCCTGGCTGTGATTGATGCTCATCGAGAAAAGATTTTGAAAGACTTGAATGAATTTGACCAAGTACTAAGAGTAAGTTGTATCTTGTATATTTATGAATTGAACTCTTAAACTCATTCTTTATGTAATATGTAGTATATCAATGACTTGACGGGTCACATTCCTTTGGAGCCCACTTTAGAAAGAGCTGAGGTCTTGTTCTATCAATTTGAACGCAAAATACGTGCTATGCAGCATAAAAAGACCCTGCTGAAAGACCAATTACAGATTCGCTCTGTTTGGAATAGCAGTGAACGAGTTAAAATCCAAGAAAGAATCGAGAAGCTCAACATTCCTGAAAATCTGTTATCATTATTACCTTCTTCTGCACAGTCATAGTCTAGTTGTTACGTTGTAGTAATAGTAGTAATATAAAATAAAATTGCTTGGCTTCTTCTCACCGCATTAAAGGACACGTACCTTTGAACATGATCCTAAGGCTGTACCATGTTTCATTTGCAAATTCTATCGATTTCTTGTCTCTCACACTTACATAACCAAAAAGCACTGCGTGGTTAATTGTCTTCTCTCACTAGTATGGAATGAAGGCGTGTTGTTGACGAATCCTTTGGCGTTAACTTTGCTGATGATATGAGATTTGAACATAGGGAGGGGGTTCCAAATAAGGTTATCCTTGGCCTAACCAAGCTTATAGCCAAAGCAGGCATCGCGTCCCTTGGCATGAGTGCACAGACCAAATGCACAGAAACACACAAAGGATTTGTGCAATACAATATGCCTTTAATTTCCTTCGTAAAAGTCTTTCGATGTCTCTACGAATTTACACGAGGGTGGCTCAGTTGTCAAAAAAAGCAGAATACGCTCGTCTTGTAAACTTCGGCATGAATTTCTTTTTTCCACTTGCCCTCGTACCTTCTGAGACCCTTTATCCGGAAATCAACACCTGTTTCTCAATATTTTTTTTCTCTTTTTCCTTTTAGGTTCCCATCGAGAAAAAGTATGTAGAATGTGGCAGAGCGTGAGGTTCCCACTTCTTACACTCGATTATGGCTAGCAAGTCTTCTTCTTCCTGTAAGCTCTTTAGATATAACATAATGTGCCTGCATGGGCACATAAGACATCTTCCAGTAAATGATATGTACATTGATTTACATGCGCAACCTTTCTCCCATAGTTTGTACTTAAAAAGATATCCATATGTACCTGCGCCATTTATTTATTTTCACAGAAAGACGTCTGTGCTTTAGATCCAAATAATCTGACCGAATCGCTGATACATGCGTTGCCAAATAATACAGAAAAAGGGGTATTGCTTGCATCACCTCCACACACACAGCGAAATGAAAGACATTATACACATTTACACAGGAATAAATGTGCAGAAAAGAATATAAATCGCCACATTACGTACACACTAACACCTGTTTCTCAATATTTTTTTTTCTCTTTTTCCTTTTAGGTTCCCATCGAGAAAAAGTATGTAGAATGTGGCAGAGCGTGAGGTTCCCACTTCTTACACTCGATTATGGCTAGCAAGTCTTCTTCTTCCTGTAAGCTCTTTAGATATAACATAATGTGCCTGCATGGGCACATAAGACATCTTCCAGTAAATGATATGTACATTGATTTACATGCGCAACCTTTCTCCCATAGTTTGTACTTAAAAAGATATCCATATGTACCTGCGCCATTTATTTATTTTCACAGAAAGACGTCTGTGCTTTAGATCCAAATAATCTGACCGAATCGCTGATACATGCGTTGCCAAATAATACAGAAAAAGGGGTATTGCTTGCATCACCTCCACACACACAGCGAAATGAAAGACATTATACACATTTACACAGGAATAAATGTGCAGAAAAGAATATAAATCGCCACATTACAAAACATAATTAACAGCACACAATATCTACTAAGAAAATAACTACTTTATACACATAATGAACTAAAAAAATGAGGTACTATTATTAAACTGAAAATATTTTAAGAGAAAGGAAAGGAAAGAAAAGGAAAGAGAAGAAAAAGCCAAGGAAGAAATCGTTTAAAAGGAAGAAAAAGGAAGACGAGGGGAAGCAGAAGTGTCGTCGGAGCTAAGAGCCACTGCTTTTCTCTTCCTATCCTCAAGAATTCTGCTGCATTTCTCCATAAGAGCCTTTCCCATGAGTGTTAACTCGAGCAATGGAAGTAGATCCAGTCTAATACTTCCGGCTGTTGTAGGGAGGGGGGGGGGGGGTCTTCTTGGTGCGGGAGATACGGGTAATTGATACACCCGCAGTAACGTTCATCACCAACATCTCCAAGTTCAATCCTAAAAATCAAAATATTCTCGTCAATAAAGGGTGATAATGGCGTTATCAGTTTTACGTACCCATCATGAGAAAACCAATGGTGTATAACTCATTGATCTTCGATTGGTTTACACCAACAAGCATGCACAGCATGCCTTTCGAAGTTTTCGGCAGCTTGACCATTCCATCATTGATGTTTTATCATCAATGTGGAGAACGTCGTGCTTGCCTGCTTCGGCACAGCCAACTTGATGGTTGATTTTTTCAAAAAGAATGTCCACCTTTGCTCCTACATTCTTTCTCTCCCTTCTCTCCGTCAATTCGACAGATCTGCCTTCGTTTCTTCCAAGTGCAGAAGAAGTGCTAGTTCCTTCACCAAGCTTGGCTTTCACCTCACTGTTACGGAAGGCTCGGTACACAAAGACCCAGTGGAAATGCAAGAGATCGCCCTCAGAGAAATCGTTAAGATCCAGTGATTCCCTTACTCCAAACTGCTCGCCAGCGTTCACAATCGAGTCTTTCATCCAAAGCTTCTTGTAGGACGAGCTAAACTTCAAGATTTGCTTTGAAGCAAAATCGTAGTAGTCTCCTGCTGTGCTTGAGTCGTTGTTATCATAGTAGTTGATGTATGCTTGCACATCATCTTCGATAACAGGAAGTTGGACAACGTTGTAAGCCTTGATCTCCTCGCACACCCCTCTTGTGAAATACTCCTGCCAGATAGGATCTTCCAAATCAAGAATACAGGAGATACAAGGATAATCGTAGGAGCTATCTTCGATAGCCTTGAGTACTATGTCCTCAACGTAATTTCCACTTCTTAATTTCCACTTGTCGACCGTATTCAACTGCTGCAAATAACGAATTGCACGAGCTTTGCTGACTTCGTTAATCGCTCTGTTGATACCAGTTGCTTTGAGCGTGTTTGTGATGTTGGCTACGGTGGTGGCAGTGGTTGTGACCGTGGTTGTTGCTGACGACACCAACTTCTTCTTTGGCTTCAAGGTATCAGAAACCGATGCCTTCCAAGGATCACCGTGGCGAGACTCAATGTTGATCTCCCACTTCGTTATGGTAGCCACTTCTTCAAACTGTCGCTTCCATAAACTTCTGAATGTATTGGGATTTATACCACGATAGTCGCTGATAATACCGTATTTGGCGAGAGCCAAAAACGAAAACCATTCAGCTTCATTGTCGTCACTGGCAGCAGCTCTAAGGGCGATTGCGGCAGCTAATTAATAGAGGTAAGAGTTGTTAACAAAGCGGTATGACGAACTGAAGTGGGATTTACTTACATTTCTCTTTACTTCATTAGAAAAATACGCTCTCCAGACGATATCTTTCAAATTTACGATAGGGAGCGAAAAATCAGGATAGCCATCAGCACGATATCTTCCACACATCTTCCACTTCTTGAACTCGACTTTTCGCTGGCATCTAATTGCTCCAAATAAGTAATTGCACGAGCTTTGGTAACTTCGCTGATTGCTCTGTTGATGCTAGTGGATTTGAGTGTACTGTAATAAAAATCCAGTACTTACACGAGATTATTATAGTGGAGAAAGAAAAATACTTAAGTTGAGATATGCAAAAAACATTTGTAACACGCCAAATACGTCATTCCCTTTTTTTTACTCTTTCTTCTGCATAATATTGATAAAATGTGTACATCTTCGTGGGCAAGAAAAAATAGCAATTCTTAAAGAAGTGTAATGTAATTGATACACTCTACTCTTTCTCTTCATTAACGTGCAAGACTGCAAATCGGTGTGGCATTTCAAGCAGAAACGCGCCTGTGGTAATACAGATAGACGAGTTGTTTATCAAAGTCAAAAACCTCGTACCTCAAACAAGTGATAAATCGGCTTCTTGTCAGCTTCTGGTGAGATTTTTTTTTCTTTTATTTGATAACTTTTTTTTTACTCACCCTTTGGTACATATATAGAGTCTTCATTTTCTCAAAAGGTGGTTTGCTCTCTTTCAAGAGGTAGTTGTATCGCATTGGCCATTTTTGAAGTTGACTACATATTATCTACGTAGCAGTCAGCTCTGGTGGAATTGTTGTCAAGGGAGGACGCGATGCACTGGATTGGGAAGAAGAGGTGGGCCCTTATCACCTACGCGCGCTAATACGTCTTGGGTGCCATCAACACTCACTGCGTAATGAACTCTCTGTATTTCCTTGGGTCGCTACAATAGAAACTCGGACTGTTTATGATTATCTTCTTCTTCATATCAGCTTGTCACAAAGTAATGTCTATGAAGAAGGTAAGTAAGGTTCACTTGTATTTAGCGTTACATTATGTTGCTGACAGTTTTATATCTTAATTTGATAGTTATTGAAGCTGTTTTCATACAGCTTGCCAGCGAAAGGAACGAAGTGGATTGGGATGTTCTTTTGAACTATGCTCAGGAGAATATTGTACAAAGCTACAGCGGGACGAACTTGGTAACCTTCAGAGGAATCTGGAAGCGCCGTGTCTCAGAAGTTGCTTCCGACCAGAACATACGTCTTATCAATGAATCTGGTTCCAAGAACACTTGGAAGGCGTTATTCAGCTCTTTGAAAGAAAAGAGAAAGAGTCAACAAACCAGTACAACAGTGGCAAACAAAAGACCATCACGCAATAATCTTTTGAGTGCTGATCGAAAGGCAAAGATACTGAGCCACTTGATTAATTTGCCTGCTGAAGACAAATGGAGGTTGAGTAGTGGAAGATGCGCGGAGGATGTCTTCGTCGATACAATCAAGGATACCTCTTTTGAGCATCCTTGATTGCCCTATGTTCTTGATAAGGATCACCCCGTCTGACGAGATTATTTCTCCTGTAAAGAATTGGCAAAGTGATGGGGAATGTAAGTAAATTTCACTTTGATTTGAAATACCACTTTGTTACTTACTTTTTTTATATTTCAATTTATTAGTCATCGCAGTTGCTTTGACGGAAATCGCCAATAACTTTAATGGAGTGGAGTGGTCCTTGTTTGTGACTCAAGCAAGAGATACCATTCTCCATAGCCGCAAAGGAATAAACCTGAACGCTTTCAGAGGTTTTTGGAAGCATCGGTTCCGAGAGGTGGCACGAAAATTGGAGTACACTGTGAAAGAAACTTCTGGTGACAGTCAGTGGAAGTTGTCGATTGCAGATCCCTTAAAGGGAAAGTATAAATCATCAGCCACAACCACTGCCACTACCACTGCCAACATAACCACCACGTTTAGATCAATTGGTATCAACAAAGCAATCAACGAGGTCAATAAAGCTCGTGCGGTCAGTTACTTAGAGCAGTTAAATGCCGGTGACAAGTGGGCTCTGAAAAGTGGAAAGTACGTGGAGGATGCCCTATTGAAGGCAATCAAGGATAGCTCTTACGAGCATCCTTGTTTGGCATTTATTATTGATCGAGCAGATCCAGTTTGGAAGAGCTATTTCACAGAAGAGGAGCTGAAAGAAGTCCAAAATCACAAGGCCGTCAAACTTCCCACTCTCGCAGATGAGATCCAAAGAACGATTGACCTCTATGACAACAGCGAATTAAATACTGCCGGCGACTACTACAATTATGCTTCAAAGCAACTTTTAGACTTTGATGATTCTTTTGAAAAACGATGGATAAAAGAATCTATTGTAAATGCTGCCGAGGTGTTTGGTGATTCCGATTCTTTGGTGTTGGAAGATCTCTCTGAAGATGATCTTCTTCATTATGTTTGGACGTTCGTCTACCGTGCCTTCCGAGACAGCGAGGTGAATGCAAAGTTGGGTGAAAGAACGAGTGCTTCTTCTGCTCTTGGAAGGAACGAAGGAAGAGCAGTGGAGCTGACGATGAAGAGGGAAAGAAAAGCAATGGGAGAAAAGGTAGACATCCTTTTCAAAAAAATCAATTATGAAGTTGGCTGTGCCGAAGTAGGCAAGCACGATGTTCTGAGAATTGATGATAAATACATCAATGACGGAATGATAAAATTGCCAAAAACAACAAGGGACATGCTTTGCTCGCTTGTTGAGGTCAATCCTCACAAGATAAACGAGCTTTACACAATTGGATTGTTGACGATGGGTAATTAAATAAAAGAAATACAGAATGACAGTATCGTCTTTTACTGATATGATCCTTTTGTTTTTTAGGAGTAAATTTGGAGCTTCTGATAATGAATGTTCCTGCAGGAAAGTCAATCACCCGCATCACTCGTACCACAAAGCTCCCTTATCCAACCACAGCCAAAAATATTAAGCTTGATCTTCTACCCTTGCTTGAGGTCACACTGATCACAAAGGCTTTGATGGAGAATTTGATCAAGATAATCGAAGATCGAAAGAGAAAAGCCGTGGTGCTTTGTAGCGAAGCTTCTGCTACCCCTGGTCTTCCCTTCTCTTCGGTCTAAGCTATTTCTTCCTACGTAGGCTTTTTATTTCCTTTCCATTCCTTTCCTTTCGTGTAAATATTTTTAGTTTCCAATAGCCTAGTTTTTATTTGTATAAAATAGTTATTTCTTAAGTAGACATTGTGGTTTCAAATACTTTTTGTAACGTGGCAATTTATTTTCTTTTCTGCACATTTAATTCTGTACATATACAGATGTTTACTTTTCAGCATATTTTTGCCATGTACGTATTAACGATACAGTACATAAGATCCTGTGGGCTTTTTTGATGCACACACGTCTTCCTCTGCAAAAGGAAATAAAAGGCACTGGGATGGATGTTAAATTTCAAAGTATGGGAGAAAGTTCGAAATACGTATGTAGATCAAACCATCGTTATCTAATTGGCTATGTAGGCACTTCAATTATGTAAGATTACACCCATGATGAGAGATCTAAAATTCTTTATATACGTAAGTGATGCATTGGTATGCGTATCGAACCATTCATGGGGGCTTCAATGCGACTACTGATTCTGAAACTGATAGTAAATGATGAAGTATTTACAATTACTGGTGGTTATGTACCGTGGTGCAAAAAGAAATTAATTATATTGTTTACATACAAAGAGGTATAAAACTTGATAACATTTCAGGATTTCCACCACAACAATCATCGTGCGATTCTGTTAAGGGAAAATTAGCTTCACAACTATAGTACACACAAAGCGAAAGAAAGGATTTGCAAGGGATATATACTTACTGTATATCAAAAACCATTGGAACCCATCTGCAAGAATTAAACCGCAGACAAATTTCATACATAACTCCCCCCCCCCATCCCGTCAAAGCTGACGAAACTTTCGATAATCCTATTATTGCTCACTGTGATGCGATTTTACATGCGTACGGTAGAATTCGGTTTGAATCGTCTAACGTAAAGGTTGAAAGATAACCTCGCAGCGAAAATCCCAGTTGTATACGTATGGCCGATGGATATTTAAAAGCCATATCTTCTGGTTGTAAGAAAAGGAAGATCAAAAATGCAATTTCGCAGACTACACAAAGCGCTTGTGAAGCGAATTGTTCGGATTCGTCATATCTTGGATGAGTGCAATACAACTCTTGGTTATCTTTGTGTTTGCTTCAGACAACAACCATGAGCTTGATTAGTACAAGCGCTCTTCGGAGCATCATGAACTTATCAAGTATTATGCATTACACCGAAGGTGTTTTATAGACCTCAACATTTTCGTATGAATAACGCTCTAGTATAAAAATTAAGGAAATCATAAATAACTTGTATCCACTCATAATATAATTATATATTCATGAAAGATCATTATAAGGTGATTGACAGCTTATCGTCCAATGAAAAATGTTATGTATGTACCGATCATTCAAGAATAGCGAGGCGAAAAGCTTGATGAAGTAAAACAATAAATCGTGTTGAAGTTTGCACTTTATCAATTTTAATAATAATGATGACCTTTCATTGAAGCACACTTTTATCTTGCTCTTTTATCAAAGTACGTACAGGGCTTCATAAACAAATAATATTCTTACATTGAATCATGTGTGGATACCTTTTATACGTGAGTTCTTTATTTTTTGTACTGGTACGTTTTTCATACGAAAACCTTGAGATCCACAAACACTTGCGATTTATCAACCTATTGGAATCACATGAATGAGCTACGTCGATGATACGTTGTAGTACTTGTTAAATTACGTAGTTGTTTGATGGGCGCTAAAAACATATAAAATTTTAACTTGTTGTTTGGAAAGTGAGGTAGCCACAACGATATTCAATGTTTTTATTGCGCTCAGTCAAGATATCATGCTTCCGAACAAATTGTTCTACAAGTGCTTTGTGTAGTCTATAACATTGCATCTTCGTTCTTCTTCTGATGTAAATACAGCCATATGACTTACGTATTATTTCAGTAAATATTCATCGGCCATACTTATACAACAGGAATTTTCGCTCAGCAGGGTTGTTCTTCCAATTTTGGTATTAGAAGGGTCAAATACGATTCTTCCGTAGACTGCACATCTAATAACTCATCGGAATGAGTAATAAACGTTACTTTTATTTGTAAAAAGTTTCGGCGGCTCCAACGGGAGCAGGAGGAATCTATCTTCCTGATGTGATTATCTGCCTCTGAGTACGAGCGCGTAAGATGTCGACGAAACTATTTACGTACATACATACGAAAGTATTCTAAACTTTCTCTCATAGTTTGTAGTTGAATGTCCACCTATACCAGCGCCAATTTTTTCTTTCGCAGGGAAAGGCGTCTGTAGATCTGAAAAACCCAGTGTTCTTACTGCATTTCCGATACATACTTAAGTTCGTAGGCAAATGATGCTTCTACGTACTACGAAGAAAAAGGGGTAAGTATTACTTGCATCACTACACACAGCAAAATAGACCCCTGCCCCCTCCCCCCACACATCTGTATACAGAATGAAATTTGCAGAAAAGAGAAATAAATTGCCACGTTACATACAAAAAATAATTGACTTTAGAAAATGACTATTTTATATACAAAACTAAAAAACTAATAATTACTACTAAAAACTAAAAATATTTATATAGAAAAAGAAAGAGAAGAAAGAAAAAGCCCAGGAAGAAGTCTATACAAAAGAGAAAGGAAGACGAGGGGTGACAGAGGCATCGTCAGTGCAAAGCACCACTGCCTTTCTTCTTCGGTCTTCAAAAATGTTTGCTAGCTTTTCCATTGAAATCTTTGCCATGAGGGTTACCTCGAGCAAAGGGAGCAGGTCTGTTCTAATGCTTTTGGCTGTTATTGGGAGGGGAAGCTTCTTGGTGCGTGTGATGCGGGTGATGGTCTTTCCCGCAGGAACGTTCATCAACAGCAGTTCCAAGTTGAGACCTAGTAATCGAAAAAAATATCTCAACAAAAGGCGATAATGGATTTATCAGTTTTACCTACCCATCATTAAGAACCCAACTGTATACAGATCGTTCAACTTATTGGGATTCACCTCGACATGCGAGCAAAGCATATCTCTTAACGTCTGCGGAAGCTTTATCATCCCATCGCTGAGGTATTTGCCATCGATAGAGAGGACATCGTGCTTCCCGACTTCAGCACAGCCAAATTCGTAGTTGATTTTTTTAAAAAGGATGTCTACCTTTGCGCCGACTACTTTTCTCTCTCTTCTTTCTGTTAACTCAACAGATCTTCCCTCGTTTCGACCAAGACCGGAAGAAGCGCTTGTTCTCTCGCCTAGCTTGGCTTTCACCTCGCCGTTACGGAAAGCACGGTAGACAAACGCCAACACCTTGTGAAGAAGAACATCTTCAGAGAGACCTTCCATCTTTAATGCCTCGGCATCTCCAAATACTTCTGCGGCATTGATTATTGATTCTTTCACCCAATGTTTCTCGAAAGAATCATCGAAGGTCAATAATTGCTTTGAAGCAAAAGCATAATACTCTGCAGCCGTGTTCTTGTAGATCATTTTCGATAGCAGGAAGCTTGACAATGTTGTGGGTCTTGACTACCTCGTATTCTTCACTTGTGAAGTAGTTTTGCCAAACGGGATCAGCCAAGTCAAGAATGTACGACAAACAAGGATGCTCAAAAGAGCTATCCTTGATTGCCTCCAGAACGCCATCCTCCACGTATTTCCCACTTTTTAAGATCCGCTTGTCAAGGACATCCAACTGCTCTACTAATGCAAGTAGATCTGAGCATGGTAGGTGACTGTGTCTGTTGCTGACGACATCAACTTCTTCTTTGCCCTAAAGGTACCAGAAACCAACGACCCCCAAGAATCGCCATGGCCATACTGATTCCTGATTCGAATCTACGCTTCCGTAAACCTCGATAGTCGCTGATAATACTAAGTATTAGTATAAGAGAATCTTTATTGAGACAAAGGTTTTTTTTTTTACCTTCCACTTTTCCCTTATCCTGCGTCTGATACTCAGAGTCTCCAATCGGCGAAGAATGCAGGAGGAAGGAGTCCCTATACGGCCGTAGAGATGAGGTAAACTAAGAAAGGCCTTGAGTGTTGTATACCACTGGATTTATCAAGAATGCACTTGCTGCAGGGAACAAATCCAATAAGTGAACGTTCATGATAGAAGAGATATTTTTATTGCGCTCAGTCAAGATATCATGCTTCCGAACAAATTGTTCTACAAGTGCTTTGTGTAGTCTATAACATTGCATCTTCGTTCTTCTTCTGATGTAAATACAGCCATATGACTTACGTATTATTTCAGTAAATATTCATCGGCATTCGAATCTACGCTTCCGTAAACCTCGATAGTCGCTGATAATACTAAGTATTAGTATAAGAGAATCTTTATTGAGACAAAGGTTTTTTTTTTACCTTCCACTTTTCCCTTATCCTGCGTCTGATACTCAGAGTCTCCAATCGGCGAAGAATGCAGGAGGAAGGAGTCCCTATACGGCCGTAGAGATGAGGTAAACTAAGAAAGGCCTTGAGTGTTGTATACCACTGGATTTATCAAGAATGCACTTGCTGCAGGGAACAAATCCAATAAGTGAACGTTCATGATAGAAGAGATATAAAAAGAAGAAAAAAAGTAAAGCAGGAGGAGAACTCATTTGTGGTCAATATTTATAGAAATTTAAGCTAGTTTATCATGAAAGAACCCAGACAGTGATATATTATTAACAACAATCAAGCTTGTTCTTGATTATCCCCCAAAAAATAAATATGGATTATACAGTAGTGAAAAGCCTCTATTGTGAACACGACTCTCACTTGATCAATCAAGAAAGACGTCGGAATTTTAAACCATTTGTCCTCTTGGCTCTTCCTCTTCACATTAAACACAATCACACTTATGAATGGCAGTAGTGCAAGTCAGGGCGAAGAAGTGGAAAACTTGTACAAGACCCTTCATTTAAATAAAACAGCGACACCTGAAGAGATTAAAAAGGTTGTTATCTTATACGCTGAGTGCGATTGCCCTCCTGTACTTGTATAGCTAATCACCATCACCACAGGCTTATAGAAAACTAGCTCTTCGATATCATCCCGATAAGAATCCTAATTGTGAAGATCAGGTACACTTAACAAGTCTTGCTCTTAGAGGTTCCTTAATTAAATTACGTTCTTCAGTTCAGGACGGTCAATCATGCTTACGAGATTCTTTCAGACCCGCAAAAGAGACGTATTTACGATCGCTATGGTTCGGTGGGACTGAATATGGCAGATACAATGGGAGGAGCCATGTTTTTAGACCCTGAAGTAGAAGCCATGGTGTTGGCCTTCTTTTGTCTATTATCGATAATGCTTGTCTCGATTCTTGTTTGGTTCATATTCATATGTCTTAAAGTAGATGGATCCATACATTGGCCTTGGTCAATAGTCTTTATTCCCCTATGGATCGTGGATGCGTTGGTCTTGTGGGCGACCTTTTACCGTATGAAGAACTACGATCCCGTTAAAAACGACGAATTGAACAGCAGCAGAGAAGATACACACGAAGATGATGAAGAAGGTGGAGGAGAGAACGAGGAAGATGGACTCTTGGGATCCTCAGCAAAGAAGACTACACCTTTACAACACAAATTCAATCAATTTATACCATTTGTGCAGTGCTGTTTAATACTAGCGTTCCAAATATTGATTGTATTGCGCTTAGATGGTCAGCTCGATACCATTGCATGGATATTTGCACCTTTTTATTTATATGAAATTGTCAGCACAATCAAGAATGGAAAGAAGGGCTGGTTGACCCGAAGCGTCATTATTGTACAAATGACATGTATTATGCTACAACTTTTGGTCATTAAGCGAGGATACACTTGGTTCATTGTATTTATACCACTGTATTGTTTGGGTGTGTATTATGCGCTCAAATTATACAGACAATACAAGGTCTTTGGTAGTTATCCACAGCGACAAGAAGCGCAACAAGGACAAATGGTGATTACCATTGCCTCTGTTATTTACGGTATCTTTGCTGCAGTGTTCTACACGGTCTTGGGTTTGGTGATAAGACGATTGGATGGGTCGTCCCACGTCAGATTGGCGCTGATTTTAATTCCTGTCTTTATGATTTTGGTAAGAAACTGAAGAGTTATGAGATATATGTATAGGTAAATTAACAGCTGTGCATTGTAGGGTGTTTTGTTGTGTTGTACAGGCTTCTGCTTGCCTTGCATGTTGGTGGCCTCGGCATTACCCACAGAAGACCTCGAGGATCCCTTAAATAGACAGGAACCGTTGGTGCAACAAGTAGTGAGTGGGAACAGAAGAATTACAGAACAAGGTTCTTCTTGATGACTCTTCCTCAGCCACTGTCACTAGGCACAAACTATTTTTATTTCGATTTTTGGTGTACTACATGGGCCATGTTGTCCTTTTTTTATATCTCTACGTGAAACCTGAAATAATAATAAATGAAAACGAGTGTACGCAAGTAAATCTTTGTGATTTCATGCAATGGTTTGATTCTATATGACTATTTGATTCTATGGGTAAAAGCACTTTTCTCAAGAAACTCAAGTGTCATTTTTTGAATGCACAAGGGAAAATGCCAAGTCCGGGATAATAGGAACTGCATTTAACCTTGTTCGACCTGAATCCAAAGGGACGCATGAGGCTGGTGTTTTACAATCCCGAACTTCTCATTTTTTTCCTAAGGTTCTAAATTAGTTTATTTTTAATCCGCCACAATATATATAGCAAGTGGGAACTTGAATCTTCAAGTTTTTCTCTTTTTTTCCCCTTTCTTTTTCATACCATATCATATACAATGAAATTTAAAGCAGATCCAGTGCGAAGAAGACTGATAGTTTCTTATTTATACGACTGGCTTCTTGTCATTATTATGACAGGCGCCTTTTTCGCCATTGACAAGATTACACCATTTCACAGAATGTTCTCGCTGGAGGATAAAACTATCATGTTTCCTTACTCAGAGAAAGAGTCCGTACCTGTTTGGTTGCTGTTGGTGAGTAGTCATAAGCAATAATTATTAATTGATCAAGCGGATATTCATGCATTTTCTATTAGATTATTTGCTTTGTCGCTCCTGTCATTATTATTGCTTGTATTTCATTGAGCGGTTTTGGTTATAAAAGAAGTATTCACGACTTTCACAGTGGAGTTCTCGGTAAAACAAAATAATACAACTCAACACTTTATGACCCACTCCTTATTCTAAACTACTGTCTCCTTTTTTTATTTATTTTCGTAGGTCTTTGTTTAGGATTGGCAATGACTATCATGTTAACAGACGTAATCAAGGTACGCCCTGAGGCATTTCATTATATTATAAAAAGAAAATGAATTATTAAAATAGAATTCCATGTTAGGTGACTGCAGGCAGACCAAGACCAGATATGCTTTCTCGTTGTCAACCACCTGCTGATGCCGTCGACCCTAAATTTGGACTCACCAGTGTTTCCATTTGTACAACAGATATTTACTCGCATATGATGATTGACGGATTCAAGAGTTTCCCTAGTGGACATTCATCATGTAAATAGAATTACTGCTTATGCATGAGTGTGTGTGCGAATAAGCGTACTAATGTGTAATTAATTTAGTTTCCTTTGCTGGATTAATGTACTTGGCATTTTATATTGCTGGTAAAATGAAGATGTTTGACGAAAAGGGCGTAAGTAGCCAACCAGCCAAATATTCATTATTCACTCTAAATGCTAATCCAAATACTATACATAGCACACTTACAAAGGCTTTATTTTTGCTTTCCCCATTATTGGTGCGCTTTTAGTCGCCATTTCTCGCACAGAAGACTATCGCCACCATTGGCAAGATGTCACGATCGGTGCCTTATTAGGCACATTGTGCTCCTATTTTGCATACAGACAATATTACCCAGGATTATCACAAGATTCTTGCAGAGATCCATTTTTGACCCGTTTAGCACACTGCAAGCGTGGACATGATGTTGAAGCCGTGGTATGTGACGCTGGCACCCACAACATCGCCCTCGTTTCCTCAAATCCTACCACTGTGGCTGCTGCCCCTTCGGATCTCAACAAATACGGTGTGAATGATACCTACAGCGACGACGCATCCAGTCATGACTTGTTGGATCATACCAACAGTCGTATACCTTTAGTGGGAAGAGGCGCATAATAGCAGATGTATTTATTTGTGTGTAGTTGTAGAATAAAAATATAAATACTAAAATATATCCAACTCTTGCAAATACGTTATTTTTTCTGTGGAGAGGGGTTGGAGTCTAAAAATGCAGACAAGCGCAAGCACGAACCCAGTACAAAAGGAGGAAGCAGTAACAATAGAGCCAATCCACCACTCTACTATAGAATTATCAACCATGATCGTAGACGTCTAATAAGGAATGCTTTGTCATACACGCGTATGAATTGGTTTTTATAGTGTAAATAACGTACACACTAATACGGTGTGAATGATACCTACAGCGACGACGCATCCAGTCATGACTTGTTGGATCATACCAACAGTCGTATACCTTTAGTGGGAAGAGGCGCATAATAGCAGATGTATTTATTTGTGTGTAGTTGTAGAATAAAAATATAAATACTAAAATATATCCAACTCTTGCAAATACGTTATTTTTTCTGTGGAGAGGGGTTGGAGTCTAAAAATGCAGACAAGCGCAAGCACGAACCCAGTACAAAAGGAGGAAGCAGTAACAATAGAGCCAATCCACCACTCTACTATAGAATTATCAACCATGATCGTAGACGTCTAATAAGGAATGCTTTGTCATACACGCGTATGAATTGGTTTTTATAGTGTAAATATGAATTGTTCAAAAAGGGGAAGTATACGTTGGTTGCGCGTATAAAAGGAGAAAACTCGCTGACAAACTTTATCATGATTAATGCCGATCTCAGCTCCGACATATAGATAATTACGCTGACAAGGCCTTGTTTCACCATTGAAATTTTGTCGCCATATATAAATAGTCTGTACATCATTCCCATTTTTTTTTTATACTTTTTTTTTTTCTCTTTTTCTTATATTACTTTGTACAAATAATGACTGATTACAACGAAAGAAAATATGATATTGGTAATATTTGATGCACTGATACTATCTCACTGTGATATTGATCTCTATCATCTTAGTTGTCTTTGGTGCAACTGGATTCACTGGGGAGTTGACTTGTGAATATTTAGCTGAAATCAAAGATGATGTAAGAATTTCGTCTAAAAATATGCACCTCCAATCCTGGGCTAACATTCTTCTATAGAAACTTTCCTGGGCTATTGCTGGTCGTAATCTCGGTAAACTCGAACAAGTCAGAGATCGTCTCGGTCAATTAGATCCCTCTTTAAAGGTAATAAGCAACTTGGAGGCAATTGAGCTCGAAAAGAATTCAAGATCTTAACTTGTATGTGTTTGTATAATCACAGGATCTCGATCTTCTTATTGCAGATTCTAGTCAACCCGAGACACTTGATACAGTCTTGTCTCAAACACGTGTTGTCATCAGTACAGTCGGTCCTTTTATGAAATATGGAACACCTCTAGTAGAAGCCTGTATTCGCCAAGGCACTCATTATGTTGATATCACAGGCGAGTTCCCTTGGATTAAAAAGATCATTGATTCGTATGACGACGAGGCCAAGGCAAAGAAAGTGATGATCGTCCCTACATGTGGATTTGACTCGGTACCCAGTGATTTGGGTGTGTTCATGTTATCAGAATATATGCATACAAAGCATGGTCTCGATCTCGCTGATGTAAAAATGTCCCTCACCAAGGTACGTGGTGGTGTGTCTGGTGGTACTGTACAATCCAGTATTGCCATCATGGCAGAAAGTGGTTTATCACCCAAGGAATTAAGCAACCCTTATCTTTTGGCTACTCGTAAAGGTGTGGATAAGCCTTCTTTACCTACCTTGAAGCGTGATCATGATTTTGGAGGAAAGTGGCAAGCTTATTTTATGATGGCTGCCGTCAATGAAAAGGTCGTTCATCGTAGTGCTTCCATTTGGGCTGATCGTGGCAAGAACTATGGTAACCTTTTCACCTACAAGGAAACTATGTCTTTCAAATTCTTGCCCGCTTTTGTTTTGACCTCTTTCCTTTATACCATTGTTCCTTTGGCTGCCCTTTTATTCAAGGTGCCTTTTATCTACAATACAGTCAAGAACATCTTGCCTAACTCTGGTGACGGACCCAATGCTGAACAAAGAGCCAAGGGTATGTTTGATATCGAATTTGTGGGTACTGCCGAGAATGAGCCTTATGATGATTCTTTGCGTGTTAAAGGCACAGTGAAGGGTTTCAGAGATCCTGGTTACGGTGATACTTGTCGTATGGTCGCTGAATCTGCTTTATGTGTTGTCAAGAGCTTAAATGAACTTCCAGGCAAGGAAGGAGGTATCTTGACTCCTGCCACTGCCTTTGGTAATGTCTTATTGGAAAGATTAAGACACAACGGAGGTATGGTCTTTGAAGTGGAGGACTTGCAACAATAAATAAAATATAGTTTTTGTAATCGTATAATTTTGGGATTTTTTATTTCTTTTTTAATATATTTATATAACACAGTGTTGAAATGGCGGTAAAAGAAAAATTAAACTTATTGTTGCAAGTTAATATCCTTGGCAATAAGTTGAGCAGCAATAGGATGGTAAAAGTGCTTGTGCTTCAAAAAGGTTTCTTGAGCTAATTGAGCACCGTTGTTGGCAGTGTAAAGGTAACGGTAGAGAGGACGAACAAACTTCATACGACCTTGTTGAGTGATGAATTCAACAACGCTAGGGTAAATCTTTTCGTAACTGGCCATAACACAGAGTTGTTCCCAACGGAAACGAACATCAGCGTTACGGATAGGACTCATTTCATAAAGTTCATCCATCTTTTCAAGCAATTTGTGAGGCAAAGGTTCACAATCGGTTAAACGTTCCAAGAAGACAACTACAAAGAAAGGATGTGTTAGTATTTTAGTCAAAAAAGTTATCAATACCAGGTCAACTTACTCTTTTGGGTAGAAGAGAAGTTTTCAATGTCCTTGGAAGAGAAACCAGAGAGATCATCAGAGTTACGTGCTTGATCCCAACGAGCAGCAAGGTTGTAACAAGCATCGGCAAGGCTGGTATCAAAGTTGGGATCAACAGGAGGCATACCGGGGCTATTGATCCAGAGATCGAAATCAATGGTCTTTAACTTGTCAAGGGTTTCTTGACCGTGGTTGGTTCCCATGTATTCGTGAAGGTGTTCTAACCAATCTTCAGTGGTGATGGACTTGCTAGCAAAACGTTCAACGTGAGCCTTCATGTAGGGCTCAAAGACAGCAGGGCCACCAACGACCTTTTCGATGTGATAGAGCAAATTGAAACCCTTTTCTGTAATTACATACACGCTAATCAATAAACTATGCTTACAAATTGTAATATCTAACTTACCATAGGGGATAGAACTGAAGTAGTCATCGGGATCAATACCACTGCTCAAATCAGGCTTCAAGACGGTAGCAGGAGAGTCTTGACCAAAGAGCTCAACACTTTCCTTCAAGGCCTTCCAACCAATGATAGCACTAAATTGTCTTTCAGGTTCACCATGAAGACGGGCTACACATAAAGTACATTAGCCCACCTTTCATCAACAATTCCAATTCATTGTCTGACTTACCAGCAATCTTTCTCTCGATGAAGACGGTCCAGCCTTCGTTCAACCAAAAGTGTTCCCAGTTAGAGGTAGTGACCAAGTTACCCATCCAACTGTGAGCAATTTCGTGAGCTACAACATCAACAGCACTCTTGTCACCTATTCATAGTATATTGGGTAAGCGAATTGAAAAACAATGGAAAATAAAGGAGCGCATAATCTATTTACCAGCCAAGAGAGTGGGTGTAACAAAGGTCAAACAGGGATTCTAATTAACGAAAACGTGAGATAAGGTTATTGTTCAGTTTAAAAGTCAATCACGGATCGGACCGGATTTCAGAACAGTCAAAATGTGATGAATTACATACCTCCATGCCACCATAAGGGAAAGAAGGAGGCAAGACCAAAAGATCATAACGTCCCCATTCATAAGGTGTTAAAAGACTTTCTCCAGTAGCAATGAATCTCTCAGTATCCTACACACGCAATTTCAAATTAACACCAAAAAATCGAAAAAGTAAAAAACGTTTTTTTTTTTCAACTCACGTCAAATTCCCAAGCAGCTTGATCAACAACCTCAGGTTCGCACCAAACGGTGGAACGGGGACCAATTTCACGACCAGCCAAGTTACCAGCAGCAAAAGCAACCAAGTAAGAGGGAATAGTGGTGTTTTGCTTGAAGTGATAAGTCTTGGTACCGTCGTTATTGTCATCGGTGGAAGACAAAAGAGCGGACATAACGACAGGTAAGGGTGAGGTGACGGAAGCAGAATAAGTCAATTTGACAGATGGTGAATCCATACAAGGTGCCATAGATCTACAGTGGATCTACCAATTACCAACGTCCCATTTAGTACTTCTTTTACCTCTAATTCCTTTCACATTCTATTCAATACTTACAGCTTGACATTGAGAGAACAAGTAAGGGTGCTTCTTACCAACAGTTTGTCTGTAATTTCACTTAGCCAAGAATCCCAACACATACAATATAACTCTCTACTTACTCAGGTTCCAAGTATTGAATAGCAGTACATTTGTCAGTAGTAGAATATTCAACCTTGAGTTGGAATTCAGTACCGGCGTTAGCAATAGGTTCAGGAAGAGTGATGGTCAAAGCAGAACCGAGACTGAGGTGGCGTTCGGCAACAGTGTACTATAAAATAAAGTAAAGAAAAATGTCCAAAGGTGAGTTTAACTTTTACTGACTTAGTAAACGCGTAAAATTACATACTTGAAGGGCTTGACCGTTGATAGAAGCACTCTTAATATCAAGGTAACTAGTATCCAAAACGATGCTGGAAACGTTAGGAACTAAAGTAGTTACGTCCAATAAAACATGACCGCCAATCTTCTTTTCAGCGAAAGAAATAGTCCAGTTGAAATGGAGGTGTTTGGTGACAATTTGGTCAAGATTGGAAAGACTGCTAGGATCAATAACTTTGCTCATGGTTAGAAAATGGCTGAAAAAAAAGAAAAGAAAAAAATTGAGAAGCGCTGGGGGAGAGTTAAACAAAGAAAAAAAAAAATAAGATCGCGGCTTATGAAATAGCTCAACTTAACGTGTGAAAAACTAACCTTTCCCTGAGAAATAGTGCCCTCTTCTTGTAGCACAAAGAACCTTCCGTCGCAATAATGTCAGTTTATGGTAAATAATTACATTTTCGTGATTTCCATTCTTTGAATTGTTGTATTCGTAAACTCACCCAGTGAAGAGTGTATTTCAGTTATGGTTCGTACATTAAACTACCTTGAAGGCTGCATATCCTTCTTATCTCCATTCTAAATACAGATCAATGTTGCCAATAAACTAGTGGGGCGGAAGAGTAATTTCTTATCAATACTCATTTTTATGGCTCGGGTTACATGACTGGGATAAAGAAATGGTAATAGATTCCCCAAAAAGGGAATTTGAAATGTTTGGCCATCTTATATGGAGGACAAGGAACTAATGAGGGTGCCTTGTATTTTAACATAAACATAGCGGATTTGACGCAACGATGGTAATATATGTAATTGCACCACTTATCTCAGAGTTGCACATAGAATCAACTCACTTTACGTAGCTTCTTACGATACATGGTATAAAGGGAAAAAAGGATTCGGGATTTGTTTATTAAGAAAAAGTTTACAAGGAAGTCTTTCCAACAAAAGAAAAAGGAAGAAGGGGAGAGGCAAAAATTTCATTCGTATCAAGTACCACTGCTTTTCTCTTTCTTTCGTCAATTATCCTCATCAAGTTTTCCATCAAAGCCTTTGCCACAAGTGTTAACTCAAGTAACGGAAGTAGATCTAATCTGATACTCTTGGCTGTTGTTGGAAAGGAGAGCCTCTTAGTACGATTGACACGAGTTATTGTTTTTCCCGCAGGAACGTTCATAATCAACAGTTCCAAGTCGAGACCTAGAAAAAAGATAATTATGTCAATAAAAGACGATAATGGCATTCTCAGTTTTACTTACCCATCATCAAAAACCCAATCGTGTATAATTCATTGATCTTGCAGGGGTTTACCTCTACAAGTGAGCAGAGCATGTTTCTTAGTGTCTTCGGCAAATTAAGCATTCCATCATTGAGATATTGGTCATCGATAACAAGCACATCGTGATCACCGACCTTGGCACAGCCAAGTTCATAACTGAATCTTTTGAAAAGGATGTCTACCTTTGTCCATACGAGTTTTCTATCTCCCTCCTCCGTTAATTCCATAAACCTTCCTTCCTTACTGCCAAAAGCAGATGAAGCACTGGTTCTCTCGCCTAACCTGGCTTTCACCTCGCTGTTATTGAATGCTCGGTATACAAATGACCACAAATTATGTAGTAGATCGTTCTTGGAAAAGTCAGTCATATCGAGGGTTTCGCTTTTTTCAAACATGCCAGCAGCATTAACAATAGAATCCTTGATCCAGCGTTTCTCAAATAAATCGCTGAACTTTAGATTTTGATTTGATGCAAATGTATAGTAGTCTCCGGCTGTTTTGAGTGTACTGTTGTCGTAGGAATCAATGAAAGTTTGTACCTCATCATGTATAACAGGAGGTTCAACAGGATTGTGGTTTTTTACTTCTTCGAATTCTTCGCTAGTGAAATAATTCTTCCAGACGGGATCTGCCAAATCAATAATATACGATAAGCAAGGATGTTCGAAAGAGCAATCATTGACTGCCTTCAACACAACATCCTCCACGTATCTTCCACTCTTCAACCTCCATTTCTCTTCAGCACGCAAATTCCTTAGGTAAGTTATTGCACTCTCTTTTTCATCATCACTTATGAATTTATTGTTTAAGGATGTTGTGCTTGTTGAATTACTTGAGGTTGAACATGTTGATTTTAAAGGTGTCTTTCTCTTCTCCTTTAATCTATCGAAGATCAAAGTCTTCCAGTTGTTTGTGTCACCAGAGCTATCTTTTATGCGGAAATTTAATTGTGAGGCTGCTTCCTTGAACCGACGTTTCCAAGTTCCTTTAAAAGTATTCAGATTGGTTCCGCAGTAGCTGCCAATGATTGTCTCCTTTTCTGCATTTACGAACAGATCCCAGTCTACTTCATTTTCTTCACCGACAGTTGCTCTGAGTGCAGCTTTTACGGCTAGGGACATTGGATAAGAAAAATAGTAACAAAACGATACGTAAGATCAGGCATGATTCACTTACATTCAACATAATCAATATCCTGTGACATACTGGTTACAAGAAAAGATATAAGTAAGGTTATAATGAAAAGAGCAATAAGAGGCAGTGGCAATTATGTGAAAAAAGAAACGTACGTAGGATAAAACGCGATTTTTTTTACAGGAAGAGCTCTTAATTTTGATTGGTAAATGGCTTAGTGGGCGTCATCGTTCTCTTTTTTTAGCCAACAAACAGGCACAACATCCTTGACGACATCTTAACGCGCTACTGTTTATCTGATGCTTGATCAGTTTTACAGTAAACACCTGCCCCATAGCGGAGAAATTTCGAGGGCCTTTGTACGCATTTGCAACGCCTTTGGAGTGGAAGCCGACAGATAAGTCTTGGACAAGTTGGAAAGTGATGTCCGTTTGGTTCCAGTTTATGCTCCTGTCCAACTGATGCTTCATCAGTTTTACAGGAAACACCTGCCCCATAGCGGAGAAATTTCGAGGGTCTTTTGTACGTATGTGCAACACCTTTGGAGTGGAAGTAAACTGTTGAACCAACATGGACATTTTGGGGCATTTCTTGCTACCACGTAAGGCACAAATATCAAAGTGTGACAATGGTTGCTTATTAACTCTTTTTTTTTTTATTTCTGATTGAGAAACTAATTGGGAACGAGGGTCATTGTAAAAGGAAAGTTTGCAACTCTGTCTCTCGGAATTGTCCCTCCTTTCTTGTTTCTCAATGATTTATTTTGTAGGCGAAAGCAATGTCAAAGACCATGATCATGACCAATAGCAACAAATCGTAGTCAAGTACTAGCAGAATTGCTTTAGGTGTGATACTTGAAGCAATCATATCAACACGTTGAACGCAAACTACAAATACTTGGAACTGGCCAAATTACTGCTGTGAACCTCTTATGTGTCGCCGTTGTGATATATTTTTAAATAAACTTGTGGACTTCCGGACTTCCTTTGAATTTTATCATTGCTTTCCCTTAATCAAGCACTACCTCTAAGACATTACATTTAACATAAAATAAATTGCCACATCATAAAAAATAATTGACTCTACAATGTCTATTTTATAAAAATATTTATACAGGAAAGAAAGGAGAAGAAAAGAAAAGAAAAATCCTAGGAAGAAGTTTACACAAACGAGAAAGGAAGGCGAGGGGAGACAGAATCATTGTCAGTGCAAAGCACCACTGCTTTTCTCTTTCGGTCTTCGATCATTCTTAGCAGCTTTTCCATAAGCATCTTTGACATGAGGGTTACCTCAAGCAAAGGGAGCAGGTCAGTTTTGATGCTTTGGGAGGTGGTGGGGAAGGAGAGCCTCTTTGTGCGGGTGATGCGGGTAATGGTCTTCCCCGCAGGAACGTTCATCACCAATAGTTCCAAATTCAGACCTAGTAATCGAAAAACTTATGTCAATAAAAGTCGCTAATTGCACTACAGTTTTACCTACCCATCATCAACACGCCGATTGTGTAGAGCTCGTTGATTTTATATGGGTTCACCTCAACGAGCGAGCAAAGCATGTCCCTAATAGTTTTGGGGAGTTTGATCATTCCGTCGTTGATATTTTTATCATCAACGGAGAGGACGTCATGCTTGCCTACTTCGGCACAGCCAAATTCATAATTGATTTTTTTGAAAAGGATGTCTACCTTTGCTCCCATTGCTTTTCTTTCCCTCTTCATCATCAACTCCGCTGCCCTTCCTTCGTTTCTTCCAAGAGCAGAACTAGTACTCGTTCTTTCGCCCAGCTTGGCTTTCACCTCGCTGTCTCGAAAGGCGCGGTAAAAGAACGTCCGCACATTGTGGAGAAAATTATCTTCAGAGAGATCTTCAAGCACCAGAGAATTGGCATCTCCAAACGCCTCGGCTGCATTGATTACGGATTCTTTAATCCAACGTTTCCGAAAAAACCATCAAAGTCTAAGAATTGCTTTGATGCAAAAGCATAGTAATCCGCAGCTGTATTCAGGTCGCCGTTGTCGTAGGCATTGATGTAAGCTTGAAGATCATTGATAATAGCGGGAAGCTTGACACTATTGTCGGTCTTGAGTTCCACAAATTCTTCACTTGTAAAGTAGTTTTGCCAAATGGAATCAGCCAAGTCAAGTATATACGACAAACAAGGATGCCTAAAAGAGCTCTCCTTGACTGCCTCCAGTACACCATCCTCAACGTATCTTCCACTTCTTAGTTTCCACTTGTCGACTGTATTCAACTGCTGCAAATAATGAATTGCACGAGCTTTAGTGACTTGGTTCACTGCTCTGTTGATGCAAGTTGATTTTAGCGTAGTGGTGATGTTGGCTGTGGTGGTGGCAGTGGTTGTGGTAACTGCTGATGACATCAGCTTTTTTTTGCCTTTCAGTGTGTCTGAAATAAGTGTCTTCCAGTCACTGTCTCCATTGTCATTTCTCGGTCGCAAGCTCAATTTTTCCGCCACTTCTTCAAAGCGTCGCTTCCATAAACCTCTATAGGTGTTGAGATTTTATGCCTCGATAATTGGTAATGATACTGTCTTTGGCGTCAGCCAAAAACGAGGACCATTCAACTTCACCATTCTCGCTTGAAGCTGCTCCCAGAGCAATTGCGGTAGCTGTTACATTGAATTAAGTTAGTGACATATTGATGATTATACCCACGTAAAACTTTCTTACCTTCTTGACCACTTCACCAAATTCTTCAATAGGGAAACACTATCTCCAGAAGAGATCTTCCAAGTCGACGATGCGGCAGAATGGAGGCCCAAAGGAGGTTATTCTTGATTGCTTCCAAGACAATACCCTCAACAAATCTTCCACTAGACAACCTCCACTTGTCTTAAGCAGGCAAATTGATCAAGTGGCTCAGAATTTTTGCCCTTTCGATCAGCACTCAAAAGATTATTGCGTGATGGTCTTTTGTTTGCCACTGTTGTACTGGTTTGCTGGCTCTTTCTCTTTTCTTTCAAAAAGCTGAATAATGCCTTCCAAGTATTCTTGGTACCAGATTCATTGATAAGACGTATATTCCGGTCGGAAGCGACTTCTGAGACACGGCGCTTCCAGATTCCTCTGAAGGTTATCAAGTTCGTCCCGCTGTAGCTTTGTACAATATTTTCCTGAACATAGTTCAGAAGAACATCCCAATCCACTTCGCTCCTTTCGCTAGCGAGCTGTATAAAAGCAGCTTCAATAACTATCAAATTAAGATATAAAAATGTCAGCGACATAATGTAACGTTAAATCCAAGTGAACCTTACTTACCTTCTTCATAGACATTACTTTGTGACAAGCTGATATGAAGAAGAAGATAATCATAAACAGTCCGAGTTTTCTAATGAAGCGACCCAAGGAATTACGGGAAGTTCGTTCCGCAGCAAGTGTTGACGGCACCCAACACGTATTAGCGCGTGTAGGTGATAAGGGCCAACCTCTTGTTCCCAATCCAGTGCATCGCGTCCTCCCTTGACAACAATTTCACCAGGGCTGACTACGTAGATAATATGTAGCCAAATGCATATATGGCCTTTGCGATACAACCACCTCTTGAAAGAGAGCAAACCACCTTTTGAGAAAATGAACACTCTATATATGTACCACAGGGTGAGTAAAAGAAAAAGGTATCAAATAAAAGAAAAGCTTACCAGAAGCTGACAAGAAGCCTATTTATCACTTGTTTAAGGTACGAGGTCTTGATTTTGATAAAAAAAACTCGTGTATCTGTATTACCACAGGCGCGTTTCTGGTCAAAAGCCACATCATTTTACACTCTCGCATATGAATGAAGCGCAAGAGTAGGGTGTATTGAACACATCACACTCCTTCAAGTATCGTTGATCTTTTCTTGTTCATGAAGTTGTGTACGTAATACATATATTGTTGTAAGGAAAAGAGAAGATAATAAGCAAAGAGAAGATGAGTGAAAAGAAATGACGTACTACTGTTCGTTTTACAGTCACACTCTTGTAACAAACATTTGTAAAAAGATCACAAAATCTCCTAGGGTACTAATTAAAATTTTCTCTTTTTTTAACCCAAACTCATCACATATTCATTATGTCTGCTGTTATCTCTAACGCTGATATGACTTTACACGAAGCTGTATTCGCTGCAACTCCGGTTGTCAGTAGCTCTTCTAGCACCCATCAAACCTCCTCTCTTTTGAAGAGTGGAGTTGGAGTAGCTAAAGTAACACCACATCTCAACGAAGATGCTGATTCTACTACTACTACCTTCTTTGGCAACCCCATTGAAGAAGACACTCGTTCTGAAAATACTACTGACAGTGCTCTCATTGTCGGTAAGAGTAATTTAAACACTAGTCAGGATGCTTTCGAGAAACGACTATCAAAGTCTATCGCTCTAATTGAAAAAGCAATCCTCATCTCCACTGAGGATACTGCCACTTGCCTCGAGCAAAATGCAACTCAGTCGTCCGAGAATGTAACTAGTAAGATAAAACTTATTTCTTTACTAAGAAAAATTTTATCCGAGCATCGTATTGCAAAGGTCGAAGCTTCTAAGCTTTTAACTGCTAACACTTTCACTGACAATACATCCCTTACCGAAAATACTTTACGCATTCCATTAAAAAGCCTACCTCTTTTCCAATGGGTCGGTCATGTTGTTGACCCTAGCACCAGAGTATTCGCGTCTGTAAGGACGTGCATTCGTAACTTTGAGGATATCATGTTGAGTAACGGTAGTAAAGACATGGACAAAGACTACATTGATGCTGTTCCGGCTCTCCTTTCTGACAATGCGAGAACCTGGTATACTTTATACATTGAAAAGTACCAGAGAGAACACAAACAAACTTTTCCTACCTTTGTACAATTTAAAACTGACCTTTGTATGCGATTCGGCCCAGATGAACTTTCTGAGCAGCTCGATTGCTCCCGTCAACTAAATAATATCGAACGAAAAAGTAACGAATCTGTGGAAGAATTCATCGAGCGCTTCCTCTCTCTTCGTGAGCGTGCTGGCACTGTAGCTTATCCTAATTTTATGTTGATGGATTGTTTTACGAGAGCTCTGCCTCCGGCTTTGGGCGATTATATGTGTAGTTATAAGTTTTATATGCCAGAAGATAAAAAGTACGACATTGATCTCTATGTTGAAAAGGCTCGCTACTTTTATTATAACTGTGGAGTTGGTCAAGAAAACTCTTCCGATACGACTTCGAACAAACGTCCCTTCGATGACGATGACTCTACTTCCTCTAATAACTCCTTCCCCACCACCTTTAGTGAGTCCTCTCCTGGTTTTTCTGAAAATTCCTCCAACACCACTTTCAGTGAATCCTCTGAAAATTCCTCCATCACCACTTGGAGTGAACGCTCTACTTGCAAGCGTAGAAAAACATCCAACAATTTCAAAAGAATTAGAACACCTAACGGCAGATGGTGCAAATTTCATAACCTCAACACTCATTTCACCTCTCAATGTATCGCCCTTAAGAGGCACAAGGAAATGATGAAAACTCAAGACTCCTTTTAGAGCTCTCACTTAACATGTAAGTTATGTCCCCATTTTCTCCAACCATAGTATTGAACTCAACCGTATTTTATCTTTTGTCTAGGACTTCTATTCATTGATAGATCTTTTTTGTAACCACCTATTCTATTACGCTCGATCCTCGTCAATCACTTCCTCTTTACAACGACCAAAGCAAAAAAAAAAGTCTCAATTACTTTGATGGAAGCATCGTTATAATTAAATGTTCTAATGAATATCAATCTATCTTACTTTCTTTTTCTTTTTCAAATCTTCATACAATAAAACTTACTAAATCAAAGGTATATATTTGCTATATGTTTGCCCATATGGAATGTGTGAGCGAGAAAAGAGAAATAATACGTTCCGTGTACGTTCCATGTTTCGAGTTTGGAAATTACCAAAATACATATCGTTGTTGAGGTAACTAAAATACTCTGTACCTATACATGTCAAGAATACCAAAAGTTTGAACTTCACTTTAGTATAATTTTTTCCGCCAGGTAACATTAAATAAGCATTGTCCAAAGCCAATTTTAGATGGGAATGCTGTTAAATTTTTACAACATCTTCACAGTGGTCGAAATTGATTTGAATTTATTCGCAGATTATTCACGATTTAATTGACTCTATTTCAATTGGAAAATGTTGCTTCGCATTGCCTTTTCCAATACATTCAGCCTTATGTACAGTTAGAAAACGGCGAGTGTAGGGATACAGTGAGCTAACACTATTATGCGTAAAACATTTTTGTTTACTATTCCGCGTATGAATTCCTCACAAAATCTATTCATTTCATATACTTGTGTTTGAAAAAAAGACTTTGAGCGGCATTGAGATATCTTAGATATTCAAAGACTGTGATTTCTTTAGAAAAATGCTTTTACGTGAGATGCAAATGAACACACATACACATGAGCAAAACTTCTATATCGTCTTGCCTCAACGTATCAAATTATGTACGTACACTATTTGTTATTCTGTTGACAACCTACACTTCAAGAGCACAACTCTTTGTATTTCATTGCAAAATTAAGAGCTA
This sequence comes from Mucor irregularis B50, assembly GCA_000587855.1. Lineage (NCBI taxonomy): Eukaryota > Fungi > Mucoromycota > Mucoromycetes > Mucorales > Mucoraceae > Mucor > Mucor irregularis. The sequence continues at coordinate 71,511 of AZYI01000208.1, forward strand.
TGCATACGTATAGCGCATGCAGCGGTAGTTTCTGACACAAGAGTCTCACTTTGCGAATATATTATTCTTCGCAACGAGTAGCACCACTTGGTAAAATCCATGTATTTCAAGTAGGTACGTAGTGACTCTACGATACTAAGCTTTACACTTCTGGCAGTGTATACACATCCCTAGGTAACATCCATTAATCTGAACAACTTGATATTCACGCTCGCTGTGTATGATAATCTTGAAATAGCGATGAAACGTGCTTGTAATAGAAAAAAAAGGGAGAAGACGTACGTCAGAAAAGAGAGAATAACGAAATTCATCGAAATGAATTACGAAGACATGCATATATATTCATCGTTCATTAATTATTTATTTCAGAGTAAGTACATATGGAAGAAAGTGAGACTTGAATTTAGCAGGCGTCAAGCTTGGAAGCAGTAAGTTATGGTTGCAACACTTGATTTTATTTATATATGGGGTATTATATTATAATAAAGGATGTAGTATGTAAAGTATGTTCATGTAAATATGTATATCTGTTATTGTTATGAATTGATAGGGGGAGGGGTGTGTGTGAGGGGAAGCCAATGGAAGATGGATGTTATACAGTAGTAAAGTAGAGTAGAGTAGATGTGGCCTTGTAAAGTTTTGTTTGGATAGATAGACTAGAGTTGTCTTGTTTGAGTTTGAGATAGATTTGTATAGACCAGAGATTTGGTTAATAGAGTTGTTAGCCTTGAGTAGGTTTGCTTGTATAAGTTTTGTAGACCACAGATGATTGGTAGTAGAGAGACCATAGATGATTTGGCAGGAGATATACCATAATGATTGGCATAGTGGCAGAGTGGCAGAAGATTGGCTTCCAAAGAGAGAGATAGATGGTTGCAAGAGAGGGGGATGAAAAAAAATAGACTTAATCAAGCCTACACAAAAAAATATTTTTTGACCCACGTATACATAACACATAGATTCAACTAACGTCGTTATGCTAAACGCATATGTGAGGAACAAAGCCCTCTTTAAGAAGAATAAAGATTCGTCTTTTCATTTTCATTATACATTCAAACAAGTATCAGTGTGTTGAAGCGATAAACGAACAACAACTGCGGATGCAACAGGTAAAGTGTATAAACACCACCCGATAAATGCTTTAATCACATCATGTAACATGAATACAAACCTCACCAAGGACCAGAGGAGTCATCACATAAAGGTATAGAAGGGTGTTAGTATTTAAGAACTATCTGCATTTTGTATTTTTTAGAGACTTACCTTTTACTGTTGACCTGTAGAAGAAAAAAGAAAGAATGAAGAAAGAGTGTAATCGATGTTATTTATATACTCTTACCTTTCATCAACAACAGAATCACATGCTAGGTTTCAATTTTTTAGGGAGGTGAAAGATTTTAGGCCGAGAAATGAATCTTTGTGTTCCTCCAGAATACATTTTTTTTCCTGCAAAGATGTTGTTGTATCAGTTTCCTTCCATTTTATGATCTTCTCCGGTCGAAACCGACTTTCTCTAAACACATCCATTTCCCACAAGAATAGTACCGTTTTAATCAGAAAGATTCACTTTGTTACATGAAATTGTTATTTAAACGGAAGAAAGGTTTTATAGCTTTCAAATTGAACATATTGTCCTCTTCAAAGTGTTTGAACAAACAACTTTATCCTAGGCCAAAAATAGATTTTGTGTTTCCCCAATATTTTTACCTGTCAAGAAAAAAAAAACTTGTTTGAATAAATTTCTACATAAGAAAATATGGGGGGGGGACGCTTTACAAGTAAGGCTTGTTACCTGAACTTATCATAAAAGCATGATGCTACGCTGGTTCCATTAATAAATAAAGAAGGGAATAAAGGAAAAGAAAACAAAATGTTGTTTGAAATCCTGATGTGAGGGCACGGGGTGCCTCTGATCTTTTTTTCTGATAGAGGAGATCCTCTTGCTTACTGCGCATTGGCCATAATATTTCAATTGTCTGTATCCCTTGACACAGTGAAAGCTGCTCTTTCACATCCTGTCAAGAAAGTAATAAAAAGTTGACTCTATGAATTTACTTTACGTTTCTTTCTCATGATATCGCTCGTTTATATTCACTACAAAAGTAAACAACGATCTTTTTTTTTTATGGAAAGTCGTACTGAGGCGCTCTTTCAATCTTTGTTACTTTGTTACTTTTTATTTCATATTTTTTACACATGATTCCATGGAACGTTCCGTATTGCTTTCGTAAGAGTGGGCCTTTCACGCTCTAGACATGATAAAACCCCCAATTGAGTTTCTATTTTTGTTCAAGTCTAAAAAGTTTTTTTTTATGTTTGTCTATTCTGTGATCTGTGATAAAAGATTGAAGAGTTGGCCAACATCAACGTTACGTCAAGTGTAAACAAATACTCCTAATAATCACTAAAATTTACATACCAGTACACATTAAATGCATAAACTATCTTACTTGAGTGGAGAGGGTACAGAAAGGGATGTGATGGTTGTTAATTGGATGTTGTACGTGCAAGTCGAGAACGTCAATTAAATAAGTCATTGAACATAAGCGACATAAAATTTGTAGAGAGTGCATATCACCTTTATCACTGAATGAATAGCCCACTTTGATATCATCGTCCGCTATTGACTTTTCCATTCGTCAAATAAACGATGAAAGCATCGAACATAATTAAAGTGAACAAGACCAGAGTTGATGATGTGAAAATACCCCCCCCCCCCGACATTTAAAACTCTATTTTAGCAATAGTGTATGAGAACCAAACAGCACATGAAAGGAAACTTCATTTTTTCATGGGTACATATAACAAAAACTTTTCACTTGATTGGGTCACTCTTTTATAAACTAAAAACTTTGGGGCTTAACAACATAAACAAAATCTTGTTGTATAATTTCCGCAGCTCGAGTGTATTTGTTTAAAGACTATATAGCTCCCAAGTAATACTTGCAACAATCATCAACAATGATACAAGTTAGTAATCATCCATTCTGAATACAATCATCTCAAGTATATTACAATATTCAATGTGAATAATTTGATTGTACATGGAAAGATCTGAGGTAAAAAAAAAAGAGGGGGTGGTAGCCAAATAAAATGATATTTTCGTTTGCATGATTTCGTTGTTTAAAATGTTCATTCATCTCTATTTTTATGTAATCAAAATCTTTGTTTACATATTGCTCTTAATTAAGGAGGTCATCTGTTATAGATAATAGTTGTAGAAAATAATAAGGACGTTCTTTCAGAAGTTATGTTTTTTTTAATAAAAGCTTCGTGGCTGTCAAAGATATGTCAAATATACAACAGGTAGCTGTCAAGGTAAAATCACGCACACAGACCCTGCAGGGAAAAGTGGAGTGAAAAGGGAAAAAAAAAGGGGAAGCAAAAAAAGGAAAAAAGGGAAAAAAGGATGTATGATACACACGCGGTTAGCATATGGAAAGGAAATAAACAAAACAAAAGCATATGAAAAAAAGGACTAAAATTTTTTTTTCTATCAGAGGGCGTTCTAGATAAGACATTTGGGTCCATTAAAAAAAGTATAAAATAATAGAAAAAAACGCGTTTGAATTTCTTTATTCTTCATCTCTACATCTCTTCTCTATCAAACAATCAAACAATCAAACAATCAAGCAATCAAGCAATCAAGCACTCAAACACTCGAACAATCAAACAATCAAGCACTCAAACTCTCAAATTCAAACAATCTTCATATTCAAGTCCAAAAATGCTCTTGGTCTCTGCTTCTCTGTTACTGGAAACTTTTAATTAATTAAATGAAGAAAAAAGTTGGGTCTACACTCATGGTAAGTCTAAATTATTATACAAGTATAATACTTGACACTAACTCCTTGTATAAAAATAGCCCTCTACTTCTGTTTTCATCTATCTCTCTATGTGCTGGTCTCTATTTCTTTTTTTCAAGTAGTCAAGACACTTTGGTTTTCAAGAACTTCTTGCAGTGGTTTAATAGTGTTAATGCCTTCCACCGATGTTACATTGGTGATGCAGGCCGATCTCCGCTATGCACTTTTCCGAAAAAACTGTGCACACAATAACACTATGTTGTTATAGAGATCTGTGATTGACCTTTTTATACGCTTTTATTATGTGCGGTTAAATAAAAGGCGTTGTTCTTTGGTTGCGAACTTCCATTGAGCTAAACTATTTTATTGAGTCGCTAAACCCTCCTGCAACAAGTCCACTTGATCTCTTTGGTTCTCTTGCCTTACTTGGTGAAAAGCTTCTCTTCTATCCTATTGGTTCGACCATCAAACCAAGTTGGTTCTCTCTTTCTCTCTCTCTCTCTCTTACTTATTTCAAGACCGTGTCACAAAAATAGACAAGATGGTCCCCTCCCCCCCCCGTTATCTCTAAACTTTATATTTCCTCATACATAATAATATACATACTATCCATACTATACACATTACACCATACAATTACACAATAATCATTTTAAATCATAATCATATTATAAATAAAATTTTCTTTTAAAGTTTGCTTACCATAAAAATTGTCCCTATTTAATCATTTACTTATCTCACATATAGTGACTAGCAAGTCCATATGTCATAAGCACCAAAATATGCCTCAATTAGACAAAAACAAAGTTCACACTGTCACTGCATTTGTGTAGCGTTTATGAGCTTCTCTTCTATCCTATTGGTTCGACCATCAAACCAAGTTGGTTCTCTCTTTCTCTCTCTCTCTCTCTTACTTATTTCAAGAACCGTGTCACAAAAATAGACAAGATGGTCCCTACCCCCCCCCTTATCTCTAAACTTTATATTTCCTCATACATAATAATATACATACTATCCATACTATACACATTACACCATACAATTACACAATAATCATTTTAAATCATAATCATATTATAAATAAAATTTTCTTTTAAAGTTTGCTTACCATAAAAATTGTCCCTATTTAATCATTTACTTATCTCACATATAGTGACTAGCAAGTCCATATGTCATAAGCACCAAAATATGCCTCAATTAGACAAAAACAAAGTTCACACTGTCACTGCATTTGTGTAGCGTTTATGACTGTGAATAGATAGGCTTATGTGTACACTTACATTTTTATGTACGTTTGCGCGCGCGATCCATCTCTCCTCTTCCTCTATGTATACGTACTTTGCTGTCGACAAAGTAATAAATATATACAGATTTAAATTTATGTATGCATATCTATCATAGTGGTCTTCTAAAAGTTGTATTTGTCCATTGAATACGTATACTTGTTGACAAGAATAGTGGGTAATAATTGTTTCAAATTTGGGAATAATTCCTCATACTATACTTGCCACTTTTACATAGTTGCCGTATGATCTGTGAAAGTACTTGGTTAATCGAGCTACTTTGTCAAGAAAAGTAATCTGCAATATGACTATTGTAAATCTTAGCGCATATCAACATACGTTTGTTCGTGTGCAAAGGTACAACCAAAATTAAAAGTCGATGCTCCCTGCTTAGCTTCTCATGATTGCAACCATTGTTCATGTACGTATCTACATGAACCGACAAATCCGTAAAAAATCCAAAAAAAAATTGTTCGTGTCAGCGTGTCATTAAGCAAGTGGAACATCTACAACGTTGTTAACTCAAATATTGTACTTTTACACTTACTTCAAGCATGTTCTTCTCTCGGAAGTGTTGGATGCTTTATACATTTTAAGACTTTAGAAATCTCAATGCGACAAAGAAGAAAATTTATTTGGCATTCTCTATTCTATTTTTTGGGGTCTTATTGGAGCATATCCTGACTGACACTCGTCAATCACTCCCTATTCCTCATCATCGATTATTAATGCCTCATAATAAAACGGTTACCAAGGTCTTCCAACCTAACGTACAAATATTTTCAAGGTATAGTAAATCATATCGGTATGCGATACATTTATGTACGGCTGGTATTGATACATTCAAATGAAAAATATGGCTATAGTAATACTATTTGTTTATTATATAATTGTGTTGGATGATTAACAACAATTTGAGCAAAAAGCATGTCCCACAAAGTTTCTGGTAACCTCTTTTAGCCATCATTCAAGTAATTGCCATCCAAATGGATACATCTCCTTTGACTATCTATTATTATTTACGGCTCTTCTTGAAAAGAAGCGATCTCTACGTAAGGGCTACATAAGTTAATATTAGAAATATCCACCGCACATATTTATATTAGAATGTCTGAATTACTTATCGCTGTCGTTGCTTTGTTTGCGGTTCTCCAACTTATGTACCGAGGCAGCAGATAACCAAATGTGCAGATTCTCTATCACTAGAAGAAAAACTTATTGCCAGTTCTCTTCAATGAATAGAGCTGAATGTGATGCGGTTACAAATGACGTATATAAAGCTCTCGATTGCCTTTCGAAATCATCAAATGGTTGCAAGAGCATTTTCATTTTGCAATGAAGTTGAATCGTTTGAGGATCGTTGTGTAGGAGCTAAAGGCGCTGTGGTTGATAAAAGCAAGCTCACTGACGTTGGCACATGCGCAAATTAATAGATGTACATAACGTATTCCGTTGCTCCCAATTATGATGTTTTTGAGAATACCAAGTATCAAATAAAATCTTATAAGCAGATTCACGTTAATATGTTACATACATAGCTTTTTAATTTACACAGTTACCCAAGATAACAGAACAAAAAAAAACAAACCATGTTAGTATGTAGATGCGTTAGTTGTATATGGTAAAAGAATAGGGTTTCTCTATCTTCAGATTGAGTGTGGTACCACATATTTGTTGGACAGATACATATCCCACATCGGCAAAGCTCGTTGATTACTCCAAATCCCAATATTCTGTAGTTTTGAAGCGCAAATAAATGCACTATATCTAGAATTGCATGTAGATTTTGCTCCATACATATAAACACATAGCGCGAAAATATATTTCTTATATTACGTTGCTGTGAGAAGATGATATATCATAAAAGAAAAAAGTGATCTTTGTGTAAATCTTCCTCGCTTAGTTTGTGACATCGCTATCAAATTTAGCTACGTGGTACAACATAAACTTGGATAATTTTGCTACATATGCACACACTTTGATACATATTGCTAATTTTTTAGTAAGCGTCTCTCTTAGAAAAAGAAAGGATGTACTTAAATATAAGGCTGATGCAGTAAAAGAGGTAGTAGTAAAGTGTTTCTCTTGCTCATATTTATTTACTTGGCGATAAAGCTTATTTTTAAAAGCGATCGTAACACCAAATACTTTTTCTGTACACATTATGAGCCGAGATGCTGTTAACGGGGTCATTTCGTATTTAGGAACAAGTTTTTTGTTTTTGAGCTGTGATTGAATTAATAAAGGAAACGGATGTGCCGCCGCCGGAGAGGGATGCGCATTCGCTCATAATAATTTCATTTGAAAAACTGTATTTCAGTTTTTTTTTTTTCTTCTTTTCTTTTTAGCTCTTTATATACTAAATTAATTCAAATAAGACTAGTCATGGCGAGATTCAAGACAATAGAGGAAGATGTAGATGCCGGAACGCATGATGACCGTCTTTACAATAAAGCTTTTGAAGGCTTTCGAGCCTCTATTAGAAACTTGCTATTGCCTTTAGTTCGTCATGAGACACCCATCTTGGCTGCCATGCAGGTTAGAAAAGACAAGTGTGGGAGACGGGGCTTTTTTTTTTTGATTATGAGTAAACTGACTGTGTTATATAGAAACGTATTCGCACACCAACTCTTGACAAATACTTTGTTTGGACAGCCAACTTGGGCACTCACACCTTCTTTATGGTATTTTTACCCATTCTCATTTGGTTTGGCAATGCAGAACTTGGGAGAAAGTGAGTTCAGTTTGAAACGAGTCTGTTGTTATTGAGTTTAGGGTTTTCTAAAATGTTTATTTTTCAGTGTTGCTTTTCTGACAGCCTCTGGAGTATTTTGGTCCGGTTTTTTCAAGGTAAAATATTAAAAAAAGTGAAAAAAAGATGACTGTGAATCACACGTGTGGGTGTGTTACATAGTGTGTGCGTGTATATTACTTCATAGTAGTAGCGGGGACTTACTCACACCAATGCTTAAATCATGATAGGACTTTTTATGTCTTCCCAGACCACTTTCACCACCTGTACATAGATTAACAATGTCTCCTTCAGTCGCTTTGGAGTATGGATTCCCTTCAACCCACTCAACGAATTCAATCTCAGTGGCACTCTTCTTTATTTCTGTTGCATGTGAAAAACTCGCCCCTGAGTCACCTGCCAGAATCATCGCCACAATTGCATGTACTTTCTATGCTGTAAGTGTTGTATTTGGAAGAGTATACTGTGGTATGCACTCAGTCACAGGTAAATGTTTCTATGACAAAACATGGAAAATCACAGCGTTAACATAGATCATAATTACAGACTGCGTTGGTGGTACAGTTTTAGCATACTTGGTTTATGTTGCTCAATGGGCTTTCAAAGATCAATTCAATGCATTATTTACAAGTGAATCTTATTGGGGTAAAAATAGTTTCCCCGGAAAAGAAGATGTCATGGAAACTGACTTTCTATTTTGATTAGTATTTATGGCTATACCAATTTGCCTTATGCTTGTATCCCTTCAGTAAGTATCACATTATGATCACTTAAACAAGTCAATAATCTAATGAAAAAAAAAATAATAGCCCTGATCCTATGGAGAGATGTCCCTGTTTTGAAGACAGGTAAGTCATCATGAGTTAGTATCGCACCCCTTTTTCTCATATTCATGTTACTTTTTAGCGTGTGTTTTATGGGTGTTTTGATTGGATTAATGCCTGGTAGTTGGTTATGTAAGTACAGTTTTAGCATACTTGGTTTATGTTGCTCAATGGGCTTTCAAAGATCAATTCAATGCATTATTTACAAGTGAATCTTATTGGGGTAAAAATAGTTTCCCCGGAAAAGAAGATGTCATGGAAACTGACTTTCTATTTTGATTAGTATTTATGGCTATACCAATTTGCCTTATGCTTGTATCCCTTCAGTAAGTATCACATTATGATCACTTAAACAAGTCAATAATCTAATGAAAAAAAAAACTAATAGCCCTGATCCTATGGAGAGATGTCCCTGTTTTGAAGACAGGTAAGTCATCATGAGTTAGTATCGCACCCCTTTTTCTCATATTCATGTTACTTTTTAGCGTGTGTTTTATGGGTGTTTTGATTGGATTAATGCCTGGTAGTTGGTTATGTAACCACACAGAGTACTGTAATGCTGGATTATCGTCTTCTGTCCTCTCCACTCAAGTAGGATTATTTGGTGCTCTTTTCTTGATTGTCAAATTGGTTGCAGGTAAGAGAGTTAAATACACTTTAATTGTCATATCACCCCGCTAAACTCTTTTCTTAATGATGTACATTAGGCGTGGCCTGTTTATTCATTTGGCGTATTGTGTGCAAGAAAGTCTGTTATTATATTTTACCTCCCATCTATAGAGTATTCAACCTTCCTCATCGTAAATTTGAAATTGGCGCCAGAACATACAAGAGTTTGCGTAGAGAGAGCATTCATCCAGTTCCTTCCGTTTTGGATTTCCAAGCTTTATCTGGAAACATGGAAGATCACGACCACGTTGGAATTCAATCAGCTATAGATCTTAGAGAACATCGTGAGATGAAGAACCAATTATCATATCGTGGTGGAGTCAAAGAAGAAGTACCAATCTCAACAAGCAAATCAGAAAAGGAAGCTTACGATCCTACTTCATTATTAATTGTTGAAGATGCTCCACTTAGATATGATGTCGATATTGTTACAAAGTTGATTGTTTATGCTGGTATCGGTTTAGTTGCAGTCTATCCCGTCCCAATGTTATTCCAGTTCATGTCTCAATACGTTTAAATTCTCACTTTATATACATACAAAAAATTATTATCCTCTAGTTTATTCCCTCTTCCCAGCTTTTTTATTATTTTTTTATTATCCTGTTAATAACTTCCCCCTCTTCCCCGTACGTTTTATTCTTTTCCTTTTCTTTATAATTTCCCTTTTATTTACTAATACTTGATGTCTTCACTATTGTAAGAGTAAAAAATATAATAAATATCTCGCCTCTTGGCCTTAACATAATCATCGAGGTTATTTATGCAACAAATAAAGTATTCAAACTGCAACACAATATCCAGTTGTAGAGGAGCATGTGGCGAATTTTGGACAGCAGAAAAGTGGAACCTCTATGTCTTTACACTTTTCACCAACTCCAAGGCAACGAAAGTTTCCCGCTAAAGAGAGAGCAGATGCAATGCTTGTAGATAATGAGAGTAAAATAATAATGTTTAGTTTCATATGGTTATTAACGTATGCACACCAGAAAAGAAGAAACTAGTGATAAATTCAATTTGAAGAATTTAAATTAAATACGACCTCTTGTCCCACTCGGAGTTGAATTGCCTTCTATGAGTATCCTGCCACGGCATAAAATAAGGAATATCGCTGCAGATCTGTAAACAAATATCTTTGACGATCTTGTATACAAGGTCGTTTTATTTCAAAAACGAAAATTTATATATGTGCTTTCTTAGGCCGAAGTTTGAAGACTAGAGCGTTTTACATGCAACGCGCATAGTTTACGATTCTGACGTGAAGCCGCATTCGCTTTTCAGACAAGAGAAGTCAAAAGAGCAAAAAAGTAATTGTCACCTGCAAGATTTAAATCTAACGAAAGTAACCATATAATTGTTCAAGCTACATGTGCCTCGGCTAATGAGTATTAGTCAAGAGTCAAATTACGTGAGTAAAAAGAAAGGAAAGAATCCTTCAAGCGGTAACAGAGGTGCGAAAAGCAAAGACAACCAAGAGAATCCTGCTGATCAACGTGGAACGCAATCCTTGGGAGCGCATGTGCTTGTTTGTTTGTTGTTCTACGCTAATTCAGAGCAAGAATAGATTATTGTACGCATTGTTTGTACATAGAAGTTTCATGTAACATTTGTCCCAGGGCAAAATACATAACATGCCAAAACAAAAGATAGTTTGTTGCAAATACTTAGTTGGCACTCTATATCATAAATTGCTCAAGTTGCTTCACCTCTTATATCTTTTTTCAGTTGTATGTATTGTTTTATATCGGTATAAATAAGCGCACTACATATATTCGAAGGGTGCTTGCTCTTACAGAGACGCTTGCATAATAACAATGTGTTACGGATATTAAAGGGCACCTCGTATTCAATGGCACCACGCACGATGTGAAAATTTCAGAGCTTTTTAGGTGTGTATCGCGCCAAATCAGCTACGCTAATGAATCCATACACAAAATAAGCCATGTAGGATTATTGATACGATTACAAAGTGTGGTCTGGTTATGTATAGACCATAATTATTGCACTGGATGTATCGATGTGAAGAAAATGACGTTTTATAAACTTGTTGAGTAAATTAGCCTTTCTGATGAGTGTTGCTTCAATGATATGCAAAGCACTTTACACACTTTTACTCTAAAAGGAAATACTTGTACGAACAAAGGCGGAAGAAAAGACATCCGCTTTCATTGAGATTCATTTTATTCTTCGTCCATTTCCCAGTTTCAGAGATACCGAACTTTGATTTGACATAGTAATCGAATCATGTATAAAAAAATTTTTTTTGTTTGATATGATCCCTGCTTGATCTCCGGTACCTGCCGCTCCACGTTAATTTGATTGGCTGAACAAATATCACGATACATGATTTTTTTTTCAATTCCAAAGAATGTAGTGTAAGTGAGCATCTAGATATGCAATTATAGATGACATTGCAATACAATGGAAGACGCATATTTCATATTTTTATCTGATGCTTCAATAAATCACATGTATTCAGTGGAAGGGTTCGTACAGGATTTCTGTCAAAGGAAAGACTATAATTAATGTGAACACAATGTGTCAGATTTTTTTTTATCTCTCCGAACAATATATAAAGAGGGTGGTATTCCAAACACTACAGGATTCATTTAACTTTTCAGTAAACCATAATAATACCACTACCACAATAATTCATGATGAACGCACATATGCATAGAGTTCGTTCAGCTGCTTGCTCAGCGTTGCTCCGTTCAGCGCATCTTCAAAGATCTTCTAGAGTATGTTTGTATTATTTTAAAAAATTGCATGCATATGCACTAACCCTTCTGCTTAGATTTTGGCTAGATCCATTGCCACTCTTCCCAGAGCTATCACTGAGGTAATGTATCTATATAGTATATGAAAAAACAATTATACTCAACTCACTTTTGTACGTAGGTCACTCATTGTGATTACCAAGTAAACCAAGAAGCATTGGACAGTATTGAGAAAATCAAGAGCTATACCCTTTCTCTTTACAACAAGCCCAATGTACTTTTTGAGTACGGTAAGGGATGCTATCTCTACGACTCCAACAACAGAGAATACATGGATTTCACTGCAGGTATTGCTGTCAACGCGCTCGGCCATGCAGACCCTCAAGTTGCCAAAGATTTATTCGAACAAGCCCAAAAGATGATTCATTCCAGTAACCTCTACCACAATTCAAACACAGGCCTCTTAGCGGAAAAGTTGGTTGAAACCACCCGATTACGCAGTGGTTCTGACTGGGCGAGTAAAGTGTTCTTGTCCAATTCGGGTACAGAAGCCAACGAAGCTGCATTGAAATTTGCAAGAAAGTACGGTAAAGCCGTCGGTGGCGAGAGCAAGACCAACCTCGTTTGTTTCAAGGACGCTTTCCATGGTCGCACCATGGGTGCATTGTCTGTCACGCCTACCAAGAAGTATCAAGCTCCCTTTGAACCCTTGATTCCTGATGTTTCTGTTTTGCCTTTCAATAATATTTACGAAATGTTGCATGAGGTCAATGACAAGACAGCAGGTGTTATCATTGAACCTATTCAAGGTGAGGGCGGTGTCCATGTGGCGGATCCCGAATTCATGCTGGCGTTAAGAGAGCGTTGTAATCAAACCAACACCTTGCTGATTTACGATGAAATTCAGGTATGTTATCAAAACTTAGCGTTGTGAAAGGTATTAAAGTAGCTGACAATATATATCTACTTTAGTGTGGTTTGGGAAGAACAGGAAAGATGTGGGCTCATCAACTCTACGACAAAGCATGTACACCCGATATATTGACCATGGCAAAACCTTTAGCGAACGGCGTTCCAATCGGTGCTGTTATGGTAACTGATAAAGTAGCAGATAAAATCACCGTGGGAGATCATGGATCTACATTTGGAGGTAACCCACTGGCGGCCGCGGTGGCTTTGGGTGTCATTGATAGAATTACAGATGTCAAATTTATGAACAAAGTAACAGAAACCAGTCATGCTTTGAGACGTGATTTGCGTGCATTACAAGACGAGTACCCTGAAGTCATCAAGGAAGTTCGAGGAGAAGGTCTTTTATTAGGTGTCGAATTTTTTAGAAACCCTGAACCTCTTGTCAAGTTAGCGAGAGAAAGAGGATTACTCGTTGCTACCGGCGGTTGCGACACCATTCGTATTATTCCCCCACTCATCTTAACCAAGGCTGAAGCTAGAGAGGGTATCGCCCGATTCTCTGGTGCCATTGAATGCTTTGCTCATATGAAAAAATAAACACATCTTTTATTTATAGAATCTATATTTTGCTGTTTGATCTATCAGTTTTGGGGCAATTGGCATAGCCACCATAAATTAATCCCTCATTATAATCTTTTCTGACTTTGTACACTTCTTCTGATGCATCAGTGATCGCCTTTACATCGACAGTGGCTACGATCATCTCTTCGTGAATATGATCACTGTGGGCAATAGGGCCTCTGAATGGAACAGCAATTTGAGTTCTTCCAGCCATGGTGCCAAAAGGTTGAGGACTGTCCACTTTGCTATCGTTAGCAGGATTACATAATACAAAGACAATGCTGTTCTCATAGCAACGAGCTGTACTGATAGCATTCAACATTTTAGCTTCGGACAATGGATCGTATTCAATAGCGAGCTCTCCTCCATCATCCAAACTCCAATATGCTAAAAGTAAATAATTCAATGAGCGTTAAACCTTATATTGTAAAATACTTCAGTGGGGAAGATATGGAGTTACACACATACCAGGAGCAATAATCAATTGAGCATTTTGTTTTAAAGCCAATTCTCTAAATACCTCTGGGAAGGCAATATCCCAACAAACACACAAGCCGACTTCAATGCCAAATCTATTTTTGCAGGTGCCGTAGCCAGATTCTCCCTTGGTCAAATACTTTCTCTCGGGGTGCCACAAATGGACTTTACGATAGGAGAGCAGGATTTTGCCAGAACGATCAATGTAATAGGCTGTGTTGTAGACTTTCCCGTCCTCAGGATCGGTTTCTATTAAAGTGCCTGGGACAACGTCCAACTTGTACTTGACTGCCAAATCACAAAATCGCTTAACAGCTACACCAGGAGCTGTTTTCTCGACCATGTGCTTGCCCGGACCGCCAATAAAGTATCTGGCAGAAAATAAACAAAATTAATGCTTTTACAAACAAATAATAGTCTATTTTACATACTCGGGAAAGACAATGAGATCTACATTGTCATTAGCAGCTTCTGACATGAACTGCTCGGCTTTGGCCCAGCAAGCCTCCTTGTCTTTGTGGTAAATATGAAATTGTACTGCAGCAATACGCATGATAGTGTTATGATAGTGTTGTCGAGCTAAAGAAAGAAGTGGTTTATAAATTTTAAATGTTTGTCGGAATTTTAGCGCTTATTGTACTTGTAAGATTGTGGGAGAAAAATTAAAAGCAGCAAGGAGGATGACACCGAAAAAAATACACGTCCAGTATAATAGATAATATGCTATACCGCCTATTTCCAAAGACCAAAAGATGCCAAGTCACTGAAGACTCTTTTGTAGTCAAAATGAGTCAGTGGAAGCACTTGATATCGTGGTGTAATTTTGTTATGGGCTCCTTATCACTGTAAAGCTGTCATCGAAGGCAGAAATTACTTCACTCACGCTCGATTTTTCTCAGGGAAAAAGTAATGCAAGATGACAAATCAGCACCACAGAGAAGATTAGTATCAGAGATAACCATGGTTGCATAGACTATCACACTACTTTTGCTCGTTGCGATATATAATGTAACTTTTCGCTCCATTTTACCACAACAATTTGTGTACATAGAATTCTGTTTTATTCAAGATTTCAAACACTACAGGCTATTGTTTAATTTCTCCAACTTTTGTTTTCTATAATTCCAATACTTTTGTCTGATAGGATCCAATTTTTCAGCCAACTCATCACACATATCCAAGGCGTCTTGGTTGATTTGAGTTTTCTGTAATTTTGCATTTCGCTCGTGAATATCAATGTAGAATGATAACAAGAATGGAGATTCTACACTGGAGGATATCAAGGTTTGTAAGAATGGTTCCGCTGTGTTCAATTCTGTATTTGTCTTTTCGTGTAATCTACACAAGGTTGTCAATAATCATTTCTTGATAGGTAATTTATGATTGACTTACGCTTTCAGGTATGACCAACTGCTTGAGTTATTTGGTGCTAATGTGATTTGCTTTTCGGTAAATCTGCAAAACACACCAATATCAATATCAAGACTACATCAGACACAAAAATCAAGTACTTACTTGATTTCACTCTCGATCATCTCCTTTGATGGACTCTCTGGACTATTAAATAAGATGTAATAACGATAATTCCAAGCAGAATTATTTCTAACATCAAACAAGATCAAATCGTTTGTGTAGTTCAATTCACTCTCCCATAAATTGAATCTCTTTACAACCCATTGTCTGTATGACCATCCATGATAATTTTTTGAATCTTCATCTAATACTGAGTTGATGAAAGCAATTTCTCTATCACCTTTATCCAAGCGATCGACTATAACTTGGCGGTGGTGCCTTTTATGCATGTAAATCAGTAAAGCATTCTTTTCAGTTAATATACAACTTACCAAACTTGATAGTTCTTGGCTTGGTCTGCAATAATTTCGTCAACGTAGTTCAACTCTTCTTGTAAGTCTGCATCTAAAGCGAATAACACTTGTTGACGGTAATTCCTGTATTGCACACTATGTTAGAACACATACATATTCCCTTAGAGAGTCATTAAATAGTTACCAGACTGTGTAATGAGCAGGGTTCATGTCGATAATGTCTTGAATTAAGGTCAATACGCGTGGGGATTTCTCGTTTGCGCGAGTAACAGCTCTAAAGTAGTCCATGGCGTCAGAGTCTAAAGCGGGACAAAACAAGTGTTAGATTATTTGGTGAGAAACGTAACTAGTGAAGTTATTTACACTCTCTGGAGTAGGCAATAGGGACAAGAGGATTGGGTCCATCATCTTGGGGTATGGGAGTAACGTCTTTCCACTCGAGATTATCACAATATAAGTCACTCATTTTCAACCGTCAAATTACAAATATGAAAAAGAAAGTCAAAAAGAAGAACAAAGACTGAGCTTATAAAAAGTCTGAAATAATATTTTTTTTCTTCTTCTTTTTTCTTTAAAACTTATTCACAATGATGATTCTCCATCCTTGTTCTTAGCGAATAATTTGTATTTGCAAAGTTGACAATTGTTGAGTGGCCTGACGCGAAAGCATCAAATAATAGGCTGAGTGAATAAGTTTCTTTTTATCAAAATACAAAATGTTTATTAAAAAATAAAAAAAAAGGCTTTTCATACTATTCTTCGTCTTCACTATCACTTCCATAATCTGCTAAATTACCCAAACCATTAGACTTCTTTTCTGTTGCTACTGGAGCTGCAGCAATAGGTGCATTCTTTGCAAGTGTCTTGAGACTAGATAATACGTTTTTGGGAATAATTCCTCCCGCCTTTTCTTGTTCTTGTTGCTTTTCTTGTTCTTTTTGTTGCTGTTCATAATATGCTTGTTGTTGGTACCAATAATTATTATAATCTTCCTGTGTATAACCATAAATTGACTCTGTTGTTTGAGCATCTTGTTGAGCTGTTGCTGAGTTCACTGAAGCTGCTGCTGTTTCTTGTTCTTCAGCTCTTTGCTTTTTCACTCTATCCTCCATCTCCTTGAAACCGTCTTCATCAACACTTCTTTTAAGAGAGGTGAACTCTGCTGGCAGTTCAGATTCTTCTTCTTGTTGTTCTTCACTACCTCCTTGTGATTCCATTAATAGTCTTGCAACTCTATCTGCTTCAGCTCTATCATCTTCTGCATCCAATCGATTGGCAATAGCGTTAGGATCAGCTGTGGCCCAACGAACGTTAATAATTTCGTTATTCTCCAAGTCTTGATTCATCATGGCTTCTCTTGCGAATTCTGCATTGGCTCTTGTCTTGTATGTCACAAAAGCAACTCCACGATTCTTTAATATTCTCACTATAATAAGTTACAACGTTTAGTAAGATCCTCTTCCACATATCGGCTTCTTGTTTCTTAAATTTACCTCTCTCTAAAGGACCAAATTGTCCAAATTGACGTCTTACAACGTCCTCTGTATCCGATGTAATAGCAATACGACCAACATACAATGTTCTATTTTCACGAATAAAACCACCAACACCACCCATATCTTGACGGAATTCACTATGTAGAAATAGCTTTAGTATTTTCCCCCACCTCAACTCTTTCTTTTTCTCGTGAATCTTACGTAAACTTGTCACGGCCAAAGCAATCGATAGTTGTTTCAAACTTGTCTTCTGTTGTAGGCACACGATGCCACATGGCACACTTGGGTCCTTGTGAACACATTCCTTTAGCAAAGAACAAACAAAAATAGGTGTCCTTGTTTCTAGAACCAACAGTCAGACCAGCATCTCTTGCAATGT
The DNA here is from genome assembly GCA_000587855.1 of Mucor irregularis B50. NCBI lineage: Eukaryota > Fungi > Mucoromycota > Mucoromycetes > Mucorales > Mucoraceae > Mucor > Mucor irregularis. The sequence continues at coordinate 89,270 of AZYI01000208.1, forward strand.
TGACTTTAAATTTAGGTCGAGTACTGGCGATCAAAGTCAAGCATTAGTATCCATCTCAAGTCACTCGTATTTCGATCGCATCGCTTACCTTTGCTTGCCGAAATCTCGTTCTAAACCAGAGTAGCGATGATGCCAGATATTGTAAGTACCGCCTTCAGGCTTCTTGCTTCTTAAATATTCATCAAGCTCAGCTTGACTGACCTAATTATTGAAATGTCAACATGTAAGCTAATGTTGAATACGATCGGGTGTAATGAAAGTGTGCTACTTTACTTGTACGCGTGCAGGTTTAGTTGCCATTATTCTATAGGTTGAAAAGAAGACTTGTCGCAGTGAGTTGATTATTTTGCTAAATTGCTGGCAAGCACCTCGCAGTTTGAAAGTGTGACGGCTTGAAACAATGCAGGCAAGCTACGCCTTCTACGCAAAATTGGAAGAGGTTCTTTTTCTCTTCCTGCTGCCAACACCATGCTCAACGTAATGTGAATCTAACCTTGAAGGACATGCAACAGTGAACTCTGACTTTATTTTATACTTAGAAAATTCAAAGCACCCTTACAAAAGAAACCAATGGCGACAGTGAAACTGTCACAACGGAGAAAGTCTACGAAGACTGTTTGCCTTGTAAAATCACCGGTGCTTTAGGCTTTGGTGGTTTAGGTGCTTATGCATTACGTGAGGCCACTGTGGTTAATAAATTGCCTGGAAGAGCAAATACAGCAGTCGGCTTGGGAGTCGCTGGCGTTGGTAATATTCACAATGTAGAGCTTATAACCTGGTCATATCCGCAGCTAACTTTTCTTATGTAGTGTTCATATCCGCAGGCTTATACAGACTGGCAATGTAAAAAAGGAGGGAAGGGAAAGCATTCACAATTGATTTGTATTTTTATTGCATTTTTTTATTATCATCATTAAATTACTACTACTACTATAAAATCTATTTCTTTTTGGCTGCTCTGCTAGTGCTTCTACCTCTTCTAGTCGTTTTAGGTGATTTAGCAGCAGCACGTACACACTAAGACTGTTTGCCTTGTAAAATCACCGGTGCTTTAGGCTTTGGTGGTTTAGGTGCTTATGCATTACGTGAGGCCACTGTGGTTAATAAATTGCCTGGAAGAGCAAATACAGCAGTCGGCTTGGGAGTCGCTGGCGTTGGTAATATTCACAATGTAGAGCTTATAACCTGGTCATATCCGCAGCTAACTTTTCTTATGTAGTGTTCATATCCGCAGGCTTATACAGACTGGCAATGTAAAAAAGGAGGGAAGGGAAAGCATTCACAATTGATTTGTATTTTTATTGCATTTTTTTATTATCATCATTAAATTACTACTACTACTATAAAATCTATTTCTTTTTGGCTGCTCTGCTAGTGCTTCTACCTCTTCTAGTCGTTTTAGGTGATTTAGCAGCAGCTGTGGCTTCTTGAACAGCTTTCACTGCTTTTTCTGCCTTGTTAGCTACAACTTCCTTGGCCTTCTTAGCAGTAGTCTTGGGGTCTTTGCTTTGGCTTCTTGAGTTACCCTTGCTCTTGCTTCTTCCTCTACCACGAGATACACTTCTACCGCCTCTGGTAGTGGAGGTACTTCTAGCTCTACTAGCGGCAGCAGCGACTGTCTTCTTGGCAAAGCGAACGGGTCTTTCTTCCTCTTCATCCTCTTCATCAGCGCTGAAAGAACTCAACTTGTTGAAAGTCTTGAGAATACCATCACAACTTGCGACTTGACAAATTTCATTACGAGCAATAGCGGTAACAATAGTAGACAAGATCAATGCAGGAGCAATAAAGAGCAAGGCAGATTGCGTCTTTTTAGTGAAATGAACGAGGTAGATGGAGGTACCAGCAGAAAGACCATAGGCAATCATAGCAGCGGTGAAATAAGGCTTGGGGAAATCCACAGCATCAAAGTCACTTCCTCTCTTATGAGAGAGGTGCTTCCATGAGTTCAATCGATCGAATCGAAGGCAATAAGCAATAAAGATACCTATATTATTCAGTGCGTTAGAATAAATCGACTAGGAGGTTTTACACATATTCTTACCTGGTACAATTATATCTCCTAAACCAAATGATGTGAAATATTGACTTGACTTCAACAACTTGTCAAAGACGTAGGTGTTGATGTTTCTTGGCCAAACAATGTTGGAGGGAGCATAAGAAAGGGCGTTGGAGATACGCAACATGATGTCGGTTCCAAAAAGCCAAAACACATCGTAAGCCAACATGCCTGACAATAAAAAGAAGCCAGTAACAAATGAGTCTACCGTCAAAGTTGCAATGCAACTAATAGCGAGAGAAATGGCGAATATATCGCCAATAACCCAATGTTGGTTGACCGTATAAGCAAAGACAAGACCAATAGAGATAGCGGTAACAAGTAAATGGACTACAGTAACATTAAGATGGCACAACTCTACGACAGATACACATCAGATAAATGAAAATGTAAACATAAAAAATGAAAAAAAAAACTTACTTTGATCTCTCTTGCTGAAACTGAACTTGTACTTTTCAATGGCCTGAATACACTTGGTAGGCAATCTATTCCTTAATACCAAGATGGCGGTATGGGAGAATACAGCACACGATAAAACAGACGTAAGCACTTGAATAGCTTGATCTACATAATGTTGAGGTGCTTTGTTCAAAGCAAAATAGATGCCATAAAGAATGACAGAACCAATAACAGGGAGAAAGAGTGCGTCCTTGATGGTCAAGACTTGAGCCTTCTCTTCGCCCTCGTCGTCTGAATCGTCAAATGGATTTGATTTTGAAATGTGCTTCTTTCTTGCTGCTGTTGATCTACTAGCAGTTTGGGGCTTTTCCATGGTGTGTAAAGAACTAAACGATCCTGTGCAAATAGGAATCATGGCCAATGTAAGCAGGGCCACGGAGGCTAATTGAAGCCCCATGTGGTCATCTATAAAAGCAAAATAATGTTGTGTTGTGGCTATTGTCATCTTGTCATATATTCAATAAAAAAAATATATATATATAAATGGAAAAGAAATAGAGCGAATGAGGAGAATTATTTTTTTTAGAAAAAGTAAAATGACGTGGAATGCCGATCATTTTTCTGTGCATAAATAATTATAGTAAAAAAAAACCAATAATGGTAGTTCATGCAAGTGAGTTTTGTTAAATGCCGATGTTGTTGTTCTCGCTCAAATATTACGTAATCTATGGTAGCACAGAACTCAAACTGGACCGAATGTCTGGACATTTAATAAAACTTTTTTACTTTTGTTGAGTAGTGCCCATGATATCTTTACACTCGCGTCACTGAAACCACCACATGAAAAGTAGAATCACAAATACTCGACCACGTCCAATCAAGTTCGTTGAAAGGATCAACTGATATTGCAACGAATAAATACTGACACCTCTTTCACATACATGGAGGCAAGTACATAACAAGAGATTTAGCACAACGTAACATTTAAAATAAATTCTCCACTACTTTAAAATGATAATAAAACTGGATTTATTATGGCTTTATAGACATTAGCTTTAAGTTTATTTCATGTTGGTATTTTCAATTTATGAGTAAATAAGCAGTAGGATAAGCTTGTACCTCAAGTGAATTGCGGTCGGCGGATTGGCAAACCCGGTGCAGGTGCAAGTTGTGAGCCCTCAAAGAATGAAAGTCGAAAAAAGTCCCCGCAGCGAAGCGAAGGGCTGACCTTTTTCACCGCAATTTGGGGGTCGTTTACAGCTCGTCTCATCGCATAGAAATTCTCAGAACCAACTTCTATCTTCAATATTTTTATAGCCGTAGTTGAAGATGAATCAACAATATTTAACTTTCCAAAACTATTGAACTAACATATCAATTCTGAAATGAACGTATATTTTATCACTAAAAAATACTTACAAATCACACGCGAGAACTGCAGCTTGTCGTAAAGTTATATCGATGCTGCTTTCTACGTATATCACTTTCCATTTCACTTTGGGCTTCACTTTCATAATACTCTTCTGCTACTTTATTGTATGCGTTATTCAAACTATGCGTCTTTTTAGATACGAATTGTCATAAATTAAAGTACAAATCTAACACTAACCTTACGGCCAGAAGGTGCGGCCTCCCTCAGCTTTATTCTATTGAACAATAGAAAGCAGCCTTTGTTTGTCAGAGTAGGCGTTGTACTCTCTCTTCTTATTTACCACTTCGCTAAAGCCAACTGACGTCTCTTCCATCCTAAAAAAAAAAAGGTATTGTCTCACTAAAATAGCAGTAGTTTGTATGAAAGCGAACTTGTTGAATTTATTAATTCAAAAAGCGAACATTGGGCCCGGTGCCACTGCACTTTTTTCTAATCTGGTTAGATGCCAGTAGCCAAAAAAGTAAAAGGTCTAACATATAATAACGCCACAATGAGAGAGTACCGCGTCCTCTATCTCAACAAAAAGCAAAAGCAGCAGTACCGAATCATGTGGACTTTATTGCAATAAAATCAATATTTGAAAAGACCTAGAATCTTTTATAAGGTAGGTTCTACTTTCTTCTATTCGATTCCTCCTTTCTTTTACATACTTCTTCTCTTTTTTAACCATTTAAAATACAACATACCTTTATATCGGAACACCACTTATTTGGTAATATTTGACAATGAAAAATACCACCGTTCTTCAAAACCACATTACAGTTCTCCCACCAATGGTCTGTTATTTTTGCGGTTCAAGTAAGTGCATTTTATGTACATAATTTATATGATCATCGATTATTAATTTAATCATAGTCTATCATCTTTCGAGCAATTGCGTAAGAACTTTCTTACTCCACAATGAAGACTATACAGATGCTAATAACATTCTTTACTTTATATCCAATTTACTTTCAAATATGCCATGATCAGCCACTGTAAGTAAATACATATAAGGTTTTCCATGTAAAAAGATATACATGCAGATGTAGAAGAAAAAATTAACTTTTTTAATTTTTCTGTCTATCGACACACCGAAAAAGCTATGTCAAACAAACAAAACCTGCAATCAAGTCACATTGCTGTTGCAGTAGGAGCCGAAACACTATTCTTCATGTGGCAATGGCATCAAGAATAGAAGTTTAAAGAAGTTTTTTACGTTCAACGTGTTTGGGCCCAAAAATCTTGTGCTGGCTCAATCTGCAATTTTTAATTTTCTGTCACCCAAATAAACTTTCATATTAAAAAATTACTTTACGGGTGTGTGCGTGTGTGTGTGTGCGTACGACACCTTTTTTTATAAATAACACTTTACCGAAATGAGCTTGCTTTTCCAAAAGTTTCCAAAAAGACATTTGATACAACTCAACCATTACAAAGTAAAGTGTTTCAAGTGTAAATGTTGTTCATTAAACATGTTGTTCTAAACACTGTATGTTTACACAGAGCAAATACTTTTATTCCACGGCAAGCTCTGTTATTGTCGAGAAAAGAAAACAATCGTTACAAGGTGGTGGGAAAGCAAAGCAAGATGCGCAACACGCAAAAGTAAGGAAGCTTCAGCCATTGCGCAGTTCACGTTATGCTGAACCCATTTCAAACCATAACAGGGAAAGTTGACTGCTCGGGAAAGACTCAATTTATTGCTGGACAAAGGATCGTTTCGTGAATACGATGCCTTTGTAGAACATGGATGCACAGATTTCAACATGGCTTCGAACAAAATTCTAGGCGATGGAGTTGTTACAGGACATGGCACGATTCACGGCCGACGAGTATTTGTGTACAGCCAGGATTTCACCGTGTTAGGCGGTAGTTTATCACGCACCAATGCCAACAAAATACTAAAAGTGATGGATCAAGCCATGTTGGTGGGAGCACCTATCATTGGTTTAGAGGACTCTGGAGGAGCCAGAATCCAGGAAGGTGTGGATTCGTTGGCGGGATATGCAGACATATTTCAAAAGAATGTGCTCGCCTCAGGTGTTGTGCCCCAAATTTCCCTCATTATGGGACCTTGCGCTGGAGGGGCTGTTTATTCTCCCGCCTTAACTGACTTTACTTTTATGGTTCAAGATACGTCGTACATGTTTGTCACAGGTCCTGATGTTGTCAAAGCTGTTACAAATGAGAAAGTGAGTCAGGAGGAGTTGGGAGGGGCTAGAACACATACGAGAAAAAGTGGTGTGGCCCACAATGCATTTGCTAATGATATCGAGGCGTTGCAAGGGTAAAGTATTTAAGCCGGTGATAAATTTATTCAAAACGTATTATTAATTGATTGTTTCGGATAGTGTGAGGGACTTTTTGCCCTACTTGCCTCTCTCCAATCGAGACCCTGTCCCTCAACAAATATGTGATGATCCCGTGGATCGTCAAGATGAAGCCTTGGATACAATTATACCTACTAGCTCAAATATAGCATATGACATGAAAGAGGTCATCGGAAGGGTAAGCGAGTTTTTTTTATTTCTTTGGGTTTCCCTTCTGCTATTGTACAACCTTTTAACCGTGATTTTTCATCTGATTTAGATTGTAGATACTCATTCATTTTATGAAATTGCTCCCAAGTTTGCTAGAAATATATTGATTGGATTTGCAAGGTTAAACGGACGTTCTGTTGGTGTTGTAGCCAATCAACCGGAAGTTTCATCGGGAGCCTTGGACATGGATGCTTCCGTGAAAGCCGCGAGATTCATTCGTTTTTGTGATGCGTTTAACATACCTCTTGTTACGCTGGTGGATGTACCAGGATTCATGCCTGGTACTTCACAAGAACATGCTGGTATCATTCGACACGGTGCCAAATTGCTCTATGCCTACTGCGAGGCCACTGTACCAAAGTTGACAGTCATCACTCGTAAAGCCTACGGCGGAGCATATATTGTGATGAGCTCCAAACATCTTCGGGGGGATTACAAGTAAATTCATGCTCTTTTTTTTTGATTTTTTGATCGATCTAATCAAAACTGACTTTGATTTTTAGCATTGCTTGGCCATCGGCTGAAATTGCAGTGATGGGTGCTTCCGGGGCGGTAGAGATTATATTTAGAAACCATCCTGACAAGGCGGCAATGAGAAAAGAATACAAAGAAAAGTTTGCTACACCCTTATTTGCTGCAAAGAGAGGCTATCTTGATGATATCATCTCTCCAAAGTAAGTTTTTGCTTCTCTTCTAGCAAATCTTTGATATTCATTTTTACTTCAATTCAAACAGGGAAACTCGGGCTAGATTGATTGAACAGCTAGAATTATTAACAACCAAGTCGTTACAAAACCCTTGGAAAAAACATGGATGTATACCTCTATAAAACTGTTTTTTTTATTTTCCCTTTGACAAATGAGCGGCATGTCTTTATGTTCTTTTTTTCCATACTTAATGGTGCGTGTGATTTTAATGTTTTAACGGCACAAATCATACATATTCTCGTCAACAATGTGCATAAATGTGTATGACTCACAGACGACAGCAGTGGTTTCTCACAGGGTAATATGTAGTTTGTACATCGCATCCCATACATACACAAACGAGGCCAGTTGTATATGTGGTAAGATGGGTTATTTAAAGAGTTGTTTTTACATACTTGCACGTATTAAACATTGGAAAAAAAACGATGATTTATACGTACAAATAAGAAAGCACGTACATAATGTTAGATTCACTTTATGTATGAATATGTCTTGAGATTTTTCGGTATGGTACATAGCCAAAAAAGTCAACTCCTGTTACTCTTATTCTTTGTAATCCAAAGGTGGCAGTTCTTACGTATTCCCATGATTATTAAAAGCATGTAAGCAGAACTACTGTAGACATTTGTTGATTAAGGTTCTCACGCCTCTTTTCATATTGCAAACATAATAAAATAGGCCGAGCTTGGCAATCTCCATCACTGAGCTTGGTTTGAAATCCTCACATGTAGAAATAGAAAAGCTTCGATAGGTCAGTCTCATTACACATATGTACATGGCTCTGGAATTCGCTTTCTTTCGACAAAACCGCGGCAAGTATGTATACATATCATGTGGAATTCAAATGTCTCTTCTTTGAATGCGTCGACAATAATTTTGATGTGTAGCCAATGTATTGCATAATACGTTGTAATGGTTTATCTTTCAGCAAGGTTTTAAGATTGAGAACTGGACCAACTTGGTATTCAAAAAAGTAATGAAAAAGACTCATAATTCCTAAGCACATGGAGCGGCTTAATACAGAAATATGGAGGAAATCCTGGAAAATGCACACCTCTAATTCCTTGTGGTACAAAAATCAAGACAATAATTGTTTTATACTACTGCTAATGTACATTTCCCTCAGGACCGAGGCCTCAAAATAATATTCCTTTTAGAACAACCCAAAGTTCGCATTTTTCAATATTCGAGTCAAAAATTTCTCATTCATATTTTTGCAAAAATTTCGTTTGACTTGAAAGACAAGTATTGAATTATCCACAGAAGAAAAACCATCAATGCTAATGGGGTCTGTAAAATTATCTGACTGGCGAACAGGTAACATACTTACGGAAACGAATGTGGTTTTTGGGTCTTGCGATGTTTCCCGAGTCGAATCAGATCAATATGGGAAGCATGAGCTAAAATAATCAAAGTGCTTTTAGTGAATGATTTGGAAGAGATCAGTTACTTGACACCCAATCGCCACTTGTAGACGGAACTTCGATAGAACATTTTCGATTGATATAGTCTGATTACCGAAAAAGTGATAGTAAAAATACAGCTTACATAAATTACAATAAGAAGAAACTTTGTGTCAAACTGAACACGTTGAATGAAGAGAAAGAGTCAGAAGGCAAACGTGGCAGACGCAAGGAAACATACATGAAAGCAAAAGAACCCTCTTATTTTGCCACACTGTAGGAAAATGTTGATGTCAGTGGATTGCTTACGAAAAATCGTTTGTGTCTTGCGAACGCGATGTGTCACAAAAAAATGATAATCAAGTGAATATTGTGCGCACGTTTACAACTTAATTAGACCCTTTTACTCATTCATTGCACATCTCTTTTTTTTTTCTTACTGCGGCCCGAGGGTATTATTTTACACTTTGCTGCTTATATATTATTTTAAAGAAATGTTGGGTTGCACAACATGGATGTTGATTTTGATAGGAACATAGCTAAGTGGGGATAAGTATCTACTACTACCCGATTTGATTCGAGATATGCTTACAGCAGTGTGGGAAGTTTACAAAACATACGTATATCAGTAGCTGACATAAAAGAGCGTGTGGAGCCATTCAACATTATACCGAAGAGTTGGTGCTTTTCAAAAAAAATTCTTCATTTTCCAAATATACCTCATTGGGTCTATTAATAGAGCCACTAGTGACAGTTGCATTATTATTGTAAAAGTCAGTCAAGATGTATGTTAATAATAAAATACCAAGAATTGTTCCATATTTACGCAAGATAAGTCGTAATAAACAAACGTCTTGTAGATTATACTTTATTTATCGTCTAGTGTTGAAAATTTAACTTGAGGCGATATGCACAACAAATAAGAGTGCTGCTACCTATTGTGGTGATATTGTACGCTCTACTATTGTGACCACAATCAAGATAGTATCAAGTTACTAAGCAAAAATCGAATCAACTGCCCTTCTCGTTTGTAAATGATGATTCTATTCAGAAACGACAGTAGTAGTACCCTGTTCGTCGCTCATTATAACTTATTTCTCACGTCATAAGCTAAATTTGCGCTCTTTCGTTTTAATAATCTGATAACTTATTTCAATTCCCCACCCACCAATAAAGCACGAGAATTTTGCAAGAGAAAGATTTCAAAATTCGTCTGTGACCTTATAAAGAGAACGGAACTGTGTATCCAAGGAGGTGGGGGTTCTCGTTACGACAATGAAAATTTTTGCAAGCGAAATTTTTCATTTGTTTAAACGAGTTTCTGCAAAAGCAATATATAAGAGATCATTAAATTAAATCACCGGTAAAGCTGCAGCGTGACATACATTACTGATAAGGTTATCCCCCCAAATTATTTTCGTATCAAAGTCGGTTTCTGCCAATCGTGCTATTCCGTTTTGTAGGATTAAAATTTCAATTTCCAGCCAATAGGAAGCATAGATTTTTGCTCGCACAAACGACATGTTTATTATTTGAGTCTTTTTTTAAATATTTTTTATATTCTCACATTATAATTAGAAAATGAGATATATATAGTTGGAATACCAAAAAAGCCCTCATTTTGTTATACAATTTGAAAGAGTGAAACGTGAAAAAGAAGGGAAGGGTGGCCTCGTTTGAAAGTGATTATTATTTTTTATTTATAACTAGTTTTTTAATATAAAGGGAGCGAATGGAAATCTTCATATGAACACATTTTGTTTGAATGTTTCGAAATTTTTGGTGTGACACACGATGTCAAGGCAACGCTCGTCATTTGATGCAGGCATTTCACCATATAAAAATTGCATTTTAAAGCAAAAGGGATTAATGTTTTCTTTTCTTTCTTCTTTTCAACTTACTTTTTCAACACTCTAACGATCGACCAGATAGGCATAAATATTATTATATATACATTTTTTTTACCCTTTGTACGCTATTTATATTCAAATGTACACAATTAATCAACACCTGCAACAACAATACCAACAACAACAACAGCCATATCAACAACAACAACAACCGCCACAAATACCCACACAACAATTTTATAACAGTAATACTAGTACCTCGATGGATCCTTCCGCTCTATTCATGTCCACTCAAACCTCAATGAGCAACCCGCTCTCCTCTATTAACCCTTATGCGATGATGGGATACGCGCAGCAGCAATATAACGACTTTTCTTCAAACACATATTACGACACAAATGTTGCAAACAATCAACAGTTTGCCATGATGATGAACAACCCAACCCCTTCCTACCCAAGATACACCACCACCAACACTCAAACCAACACCAATGGGTCTGTCGTGTCCCATATACATCCTCTTCAAATTTTATCTCCATCTGTTCATGACGTATTAATGTTGTCACCTTCATTAGATGCATCTTCATTATTTAAGGAACCTTCACTTAATTTCATGGGACTCAATAATTCCAGCCAACTTTCGCCCACCACAACCCCCTCGCTTGATTTAATTGACGACCTTTTACCACCGCCCCACGCAAATATTGCATCTTGCATTGGCAATAATGTATTTGATTCGGGTGAGTCCCGCTTTAGCGAATCAAACCGAGACGAAGAGGAAGAACGAGAGGAGCTCAAGTCGCTTTCACTTTCACCTGTTCATTCACCTTTGGACGACATTTTTGGTGTTTCCAATGCTGACTTATTAAGCAACCACGAAGAGGAACAGGAGGTGAAAGAGAGAGAAGAACAAGAAGAAATATTTTCTACCATTTCTACGAACGATTCATTACTGTCACAAGAAGAAGACGATGAAGAGGACAACGAGGAGCAGGAGGAGGTTGAAGAAGAAGACTATCTTTCTCCTATTGAAGATGAAGAAGAAGACGACGATGATGATGATGACAGCGACCCTGATTGGGCCAGTAGTAACACTCGTTCTAGACACACATCTGCACCTTCTATAAATGCAACAAATTTACCCTCATCTATCACTACTGCTCATCCAAACAAGAAAAAACGTGCTACTTCTACAACCACAACTACAACAAAGAAGAGATCTACTTCCTTGCCCACACCACCCATGGATGGTAGCGTAGATATTCAATGTACAAATTGCTCTACATCCACTACACCGCTGTGGAGACGCAACCCTGAAGGTCTTCCCCTTTGTAATGCATGCGGCCTGTTCTTGAAACTTCACGGTGTAGTGCGTCCCTTAAGCCTGAAAACTGACGTGATCAAAAAGAGAAACAGAGGCAGCGCCAGTGCTCCTATTTCTTCTCACCATAAAAAGAAGAGACGTGGTGGTGGTAGTAACGGCGTCAACAAAAAGAAGAAGTCTCTTAAAGGAAATATGAATAAAAAGAAGACCAAGAGATCTGCAGTTTCTTCATAAACTACGGGCGTTTCCGGAAATCTTTAAACTTGAACCCAAAACCAAGAACTTATAGACTACTACTCTATGTGCTTTTTTTTTTTTTTTTTAGCTTTTTTACATACATTACCTACATATAATCACATATATACGCCAAGTATTTTTCATCATTTTTTTCTTTCTTTTTTCTGTTGCATTTCTCCGTCTTCTCTTTCATTGTATAAACTCACTCTCTCTTTTTTTTTTTCTATTTTTCTGTTCTTACGTTATTATGCTATGTATGCCACTTGTTTATAACAAATAAAATATCTCTATTTAATCGAATTTCCTTTTTTGTCGCGGGTGAAAAAAATGAGCAAATGACCTTATCGATATCCACACACTCTTTCATGCTGAAGCAACACTCACTCCAGAGGCACGTGCGCATATTGAACTTTTACGGGCGGAAGTTGATTTCACCACGTTAATTTTAAGATTGCCAAGAGTGGTTATTCGGGAGTGGGGGGAGAACAAAAGTAATATAATAGTGTGTGAATAACTACTATTTTCTTTGTCCGGCACAGCACACAACCCTTTTGGGGGAGAGTATTTTTTTCCATCCCCCAAGTATGGATATGATTATTTTGGCAACATATAAATAGATAACCGGAATTGAAAGGAGTTTTATCTTTTTAAAAAAAAACGGCCCCGCGTTTTTTAACATCATTATGATATGGGTTGATATACACTCACCATTTGTTTGTGTACGTAAAACAAATTAGATTGGTCAATCAAACTCGTTATGTTAAAATGGTACTCGATCACCCAATATGTGATCAATGTGGTGAATTTTTTCATGTACGCGAAAAAAAAAAGAGAAAATGATTAATGATGCCAAATCAAGATTGCTATTTTCATGATAATGGTGCTTATGTTATATTGAAGAGATACCACCAAATAAAAAAAATATCGGAAGAACCCTTGATAATTAATGCCGTTGCACACAGCGGCTTTGTGCCTCCTCTTTATAATAAAGATATGCAAAGCCTTATTATTTAGACATGTGAATCTGTTTACTTGGGTGCGTGCTACATTAAGTGAGTCAAGGAGGTCCGACTTGTTTATATCACGATATGGCTTTCACGTTTGGCGTGTATGTGTCATCTTTTTTCAACCTCTTCTTTTATATATATTAAAGGAAAGGTATGTGCTGCAGTGTGATTTATTGCCAATCTCTCATGAGCCAACGAAATTCGGTAAATCGTTGTGTTAGGAGCTTCAAAATTGTTAGCTCAAGCACGATGTCAAATATGAATCGCAGCCAATCTATCTAGCAAATGGTAAGCGCCAAGGATCGTTCTTTTTGACGGGAGCGCACTTTAAACTTCTTTATAAGCTAAATACCCCTTCTTATGATTTGATTTTAAATGATACGACATGTCAACAGAATGTCAGGTCTCTATTGATATAATTATTGAAACATAGAGGGCAGTATCGTGTGTGCGTATAAGGTGGAGAGGTCTACTCATACAGTGGGATTGTCTCCAAGAGCAACCATCACTCTTGTAATAATGTGAATACAGCTCCGTAGAAGACAATTTTCAGGTTTAAGGATGATTGCACATCAATAATAATCACAATATAATATACGAAATGAAATATTTGCTCTCGTAATAAAGTTTATATTGCAGGCTAATTGTTTTTAGTGTGATCTTGATAGTTAGCAATTGAAATTATGCAATGACATAAAAAATTATGGAACAGATTGTTCCATTACTTTTACCGTCACATTTGAGTTACACCAGGCCAAGTTTTGTTAGCGTCTTTGGGATACTCTCTTTTTTTTCCTTCTCCACAAAGAAGCCCTATATTTTTCATTCATCAATATTTTCGCCCTAAAGTCTATATTATTAAATTAATAAGGAGTAAATCTTTTTATCTCCCCTTTACCCCACATGATAAACCATAAAAATCAACCTATTGACTGGTCTCCGGACACAGTAGTAATGTGGTTAAATTCAAATGGTTTCGCACACCTTTCAAAAATATTCATTGGTAAAAAAAAAAAATGCCAACCATGAGTGACGCAAAGTAGTTTTGCAAACTAACCGAGCCTTTCTATGCTTCTATATAGATTACAACATTCACCATGACCGATTTCTGAATTTGAATATGAATAATGTCAACGATTTACTAAAAAATACAAACATATCAACTTTGGAAAAGCAGCGCCTCGTATTTTCAATACAAAAATTAAAAGCAGAAGATCAAGTGAGTATCACACTAAGCCAAGACTAGAAATAAAATAAAAATAGTTGTATTTTCTCAACTTCTTTTTCCTTTTCCTTTCTTCTTTCTCTTTATTTTTGCAGGCAAATAAAACTCAAACTAGACCTCGTATCGCCATTCCTTCTTACAGCAGTAATAACACCACCACCAATAATCGTACATCGGAAACCTCCTTCATGTCTTCATCGCCATCACCGACGAGGACACTCCGTAAAAACTCTTGCAACTTCGATATTACACAATATATACCCAAACGTACTTCTTCCAATGAAACGAATGTTCATAAAATGTTGGAAGCGTTTCAACCCACTTTGAAAGCAAGCAGTCCAACCTCCGCTACAACACTGACGACAAGCCCTCGAATCAATGCAAATGATCCAGAGATATTATCTAAATTATTTGGTAAAAGACTTCCTTTACCAACGAGCATATCGCAAGATCGAAGAATTCAAGTCACTTTGGATGCAGATACTTTTATCAGATTATGGATTAAACATTCAAGCACTGCAGCAGATATTAAGCATGCAGTACTTTATAAACTGGTGATTGAAGCTGACCCAAGTTACTTTTTATTCTATCATGAGAATGGAATTCAATCGAGTAAAGTGCATTAAAAAAGAACCATCTTACATCATAGTTTTTTTTTACTGATTTTATTATTATTTTATTAGCTGTACCTTTAAATGACGATGAGCTAGTTTATATTTGTCAAACATCGGATGATAATCGTACAAATCGAGTGTTGGTAGTACCTATTGAAGGTTATAACCTTGTCCGTCAACAACGCACTCATTATCAAACAAGGTACTTGATATAAATATTTCGAAATCCTAATTTTATACTCATCTTTATATATACACATGCAGACCAAATTATTATAATGGAACAGTATCTTCTTCTACTTCACTATCAACAACTTACGAGACATACAGTGTTTATTACACATTAACAAGTAACTTCCACAGCAGCCCCACACCAAGTCCTATTTCCTCGCTTGAAAATTCCATCACAGGTATTCAATTATGTGATCCGGAAACACCTCGTGAAGAATTACCTTTAATCGATCTCAACCCTGCTAAAACAACACTCTCCTCCAACGACCTTTGGGCAACCATGCCTTCCGCGGGGAACGAAGCGAGAAGACCCTCTACAGCCACCACGAGTGAGCTGTGGGCGGTGCCTCCCTCGAACGCTTCATCTGATGCAAGAAGACCTTCAGCAACTCCTTCTTTATGGCACATTCGTCCTTCCACCTCAACATCTACTTCCACTACACTCAATAATACCAGTAGTAGCAGTAGTAGTCATTTATGGCCCGTTGGAGATCAACGCTCAGAATTATCTGCAGGTATCACTGTTGAAGGTATCTCTCTGCATGATCCTCCTACACCCATCAACGATCATTCCGACGTCGACTTTCCTGCCTCAGTGGATACACCACCTTCTCCTATTGGCTCTGATAAAACACAACGAAGCAGTAGTGAATCCACTGTGGAAGATACCGAAATGTTTGGCGAAAGACCTTCTGTGGAGAAACTCTACCGTGATATTGACAAGTATCTCCCTGGCCATGATCTCGATAAAGAGATTCTTGTGGAGGCTGCAGCAGCCAACAACGTAGACCTCAATGCCCCCAGTGCACCTCCAACCCCTTCTCCTTCTGCAGTTACACCAACAGCAACAACAACAACAAAGGATACTACCACTGCCAATGCTATACC
The DNA here is from genome assembly GCA_000587855.1 of Mucor irregularis B50. Classification (NCBI taxonomy): domain Eukaryota; kingdom Fungi; phylum Mucoromycota; class Mucoromycetes; order Mucorales; family Mucoraceae; genus Mucor; species Mucor irregularis. Next base: position 105,168 of record AZYI01000208.1, read on the forward strand.
ACCTGCAGTTTCCCGAAGACTCTTGGGTCACCGTCAGTCCGTTCGTGTTGTAGCCAAACAAGCTCACCAACGTTGGAAACAGGCCACTAACAACATCATCACTGTCAACACTTTATTGCGTCGCAAGAGCACCAAGATGTGGGACAGACCCGTGGAACGTGTTAAGCCCGGTGAAGAAAGTCGTATTATTGCTACGGACACATTGATGCCCACCAAGATGCAATGGATGCGTGGTAACCTGATTGGAAGAGGTTCCTTTGGCCGTGTTTATCATGCACTCAATATCGCTACTGGCGATTGGCTTGCTGTGAAGCAAGTGGATGCTGCTGTGACGCAATCGGATCGTAGAAACCAAGACCTCCAAGCTGCTGCGGATGCGCTGTACAGAGAAATCCGTTTACTCAAAGATCTGGACCATGAGAACATTGTGCAGTACATTGGCTATGATTCAAACGTTGAGGAGGGCCATATTTATATCTTTTTGGAGTACGTGCCCGGTGGGTCCATCTCGAGTTTGCTGAGCCAATACCACCTTTTTGACGAGGCACTTGTCAAGTTCTTTACAAGGCAGATTTTATGCGGTTTACAGTATTTGCATACAAGACATATCTTGCATCGTGATATTAAGGCAGGCAATGTGCTGATTGATCATAACGGTGTGTGTAAAATCACTGATTTTGGGTTATCCAAGAACCAACAAGAAGGCGCTTATGATCCTATGGCAAATAACTCTACCATGCGAGGCACTGTGTTTTGGATGGCACCAGAAGTGTTGACGAATAACTATAGTGCCAAGGTGGATGTATGGAGTTTGGGTTGTACTGTCTTGGAGATGATGACAGGCGAACACCCTTGGATGGAGTTGACTAGCTTGGCTGCTTTGTATCAAGTAAGTTCATGTTTAAATAGAGACTGAGTAATGTATGATTGATTGACTCATATCACTACTTGTGTAGATTGGCAATCACAAAGCACCAGCGATACCAGAAAGTGCTTCCGATGAAGCAAGGGACTTTTTACAGTCGTGCTTCCAAATGTAAGTAATTTTTTTTGTATAATTATCATGCATACAATATATGCTAATTGAAAGCAAATTGTAGTAAACCGGAAGACAGACCCACAGCTAGTGAATTATTACAACATCCTTTTGTCCAACCGGATCCTACTTTTGACTTTAAAGAATCACTTAAACAACAAGCCAGGAAAACACAACCATCTTGAACAGTTCTACCAGACTACTTTCTTTTTTTTTTTCATTATTCGTACAATCACTACAATCACTACCTCTACTATTACTATTACTACTACTATTACTACTACTTCATTCTCTTTCTCATTTTACACCTTAGTTCTCTTTTTTCCATTATAATTATTCACTTTCTTACTTTTTATTCTGTACTTCATTTTTTTGTATAAATCATCTGAACCAACTATCACAGACTGCATTCAAACATACTTAATCCGTTTACTGTTTTTATAATCGCGATAAGAAACACACATAACAATAATCCCTTGTTTAATTTTTGCCACTTGCCAAGTTTGACTGATTACAAGTACTAAGCGGGGGGCGGAGTGCGTGACAGATTGCATTCCGAACAAACTTTATTCAAAGTTTTTCATTGGCTGAAATCCGTACTTTGTGGTACCTTTTGGACCGCACAAACTTTATATGAAAAAGTTGACTTTTTTTTTGGTTTCCTTTTCTCTTTTTACTCCACATATCTTTTTTCTTTTTTCTAAAATCAAGTGATAGGAGAGAAAAAAACAAAATGGATGTCCTTTTGAATAATTCTACAACAAGTCCAGTAGAACTTAACTGGGTGGAAACCCAATGGGAAGCCATGTATGAAGGTCGTAACCCTCTCATCGTCACAGGTATTTTCGCCTTCTTGATGCACGAGATCGTCTACTTTGGTCGTTTCATCCCATTCTTGATTTGTGATTTCATTCCTTACTTTCAAAAGTACAAGTTGCAACCCGTAAGTATCTTTGTGATAAGATGAAGATGATGATGAGCTAAAGAGAGGAGAGAGAGAGAGAGAAAGGAGGGAGGGAGATCGGCTTCGCGATGAAGAAGATTCTAGCGAACTTGAAACTAATTACTTGACCATATTTTAGAATAAGGAGAATACAAACGATGACTATTGGAATTGTACCAAGAAGGTGCTTTACGCTCACTTTGTCTTTGAAGGTCCCTTGATCTTTTTGTTCCATCCTATGGCTGCCTTTTTAGGCATGAAGGTTTCTGCCCCCTTCCCCGCTTGGTAAAAAAAAATATATATAAAATTTTATCCAGATGATAATGATATTAACGTGAATTTATGTGGGGTAAAATAGGCAACAAATGCTTCCTCAATTAGCTGCTTTCTTTATCTTTGAAGATTTCTATCATTATCATATGCATCGATTCATGCACTGGCCACCATTTTACAAGAAGGTTCATAAGGTGCACCACGAATACGCTGCTCCTTTCGGTATTGCCGCTGAATACGCTCATCCCATTGAAACCATGATTTTAGGTTTTGGTACCATTGGTGGTCCCTTAATCTACCACGCTTGTTCTTCTTATCTCTTTGAATTGGGCCCCGCTTGGGATCTTCATTTGATCACTATGCTTTTATGGATTGTCTTGCGTCTTTTCCAAGCTATTGATGCTCACTCTGGTTACGATTTCCCTTGGTCTCTCTGTAACTGGGTTCCTTTCTGGGCTGGTGCTGATCATCATGACTACCATCACCAAGCCTTCTTAGGAAACTACGCTAGTTCTTTCCGTTGGTGGGATTACCTCTTTGGTACTGATAAAAAGTATCGCGCTTACCGTAAGCGTCAAGCTGAAGAGAAGCGTAAATTGAAGACGAACTAAAGAAAGAAATATTCCTTATACGTACACAAAACATTACTTTTTAATTCTATTATATCAAACACTCATCTTCTTTTTTTCATACTCATTAAGTTCCCCCTCCTCCTCCCTCTTAATTTCACACTCCAACACACCAACAAGTAGACTTCACTTTATTACATTGTATACAACTTCTAATAAAGCAAATATTTATTTTTTATATACATACTACTTATCGATATCCAGCCAATTATTAAGGTTAGTTCTCAGAATTTGTGTTACGAACCGCTCTGCTGTCGGTTACTGTATTTAAACCCAGCCCTTGGACCTTCACAAAAAAATCTTCAGACGTTCTCAAATTTTGATTGGTCGAAATCATTTTTTTATTCGAACGTTCTCAGATTCCGAAATAGGATCAACTCATAAAGTCTTTCAGAAAAGTTCATGATTCCAGTTTAAATAATAAAATATATAACCTATTTTTTAAGCGAGGCAACTACCCCAGGATAACTCAGAGCACTTGATTCATCCCGTCCTCTGAGGTGACTTTGCCAATAGCCTTTGCTATACGAGAGGCTACATTATCGGAATAAGCTCAATTGTACTTGAAAAATGGAGGCATTAATGCAGGCTATTAAGCATGTTTGTTGATAGTATCAATTGCGAGCGTAGAATAATGTATTATGTGCCTCATTTACAGAGCTACAGGAGCCAATCTCTTCATTAAATGTATTCGAAACAATGATTGCTCGAGGCTTGTCCATATACCCATATAATGATAAATATCGTACAAAGCTGTCAAAAGTCGTCAGAAATTTATCATTAGGTTATTTTATATAAATTACAGCACATAAAATTAAACATGATTTTCGCCTTTTTCTTTCTTCTTCATTTATGTTTTTTCTTTTTGTTGGACAGGACTAAAGGTAAGAATGGAAACTTCATCATACATACATACTGGAAGTGAGTCTTTGCATTAAACACTTTTTATGTATGCCCAACAGAGTAGTATTGCTTCTGCTTGTCTCTCATGAGAACAACTCTGCTGGTTTGGATTTGTATTGCAATTCTGTACGGCATTGGCTGACCACTTTTTGGCTTTGGTGAAAACTCTCCTTCAAAGACATATATTCTATATGGCGAAAGCTCTCCTTTACATATCTTCTATATGGTGAAAGCTCTTCTATCATCTCTCAAGCTGGTGTTGCATTCTTTGTGGGTTTCTATTTCTTTGATTGTTGCCAATTGGCTACTCTTTGTCTTTGCTGAAAGCCCCTTTTCAACTTTTATGTATCTGGTGTCTTCATGTTCATGTTGGTTTTTCATTTCTCTGATTGATGTCGTACTCTGCTTGGCTTTTCATTTCTTTGGTGGGTCTCTTGCTTCTCCAGTTTGTTTTGCTCCCTTTCCGGTTATCTGGTGTCTTAATCATTTTTGCAAGCTTCTGGTTGGTCTCTCTTCTATGGTTGATAATATGCTACATGATGTAGTAATGGTATTGCTTGGTGTAGCAATAAGACAGGTTCTCCAATAAGTACTGTGTAATCTTTCCTCTGTATGCTCTTCATATATTTTTTCCCTCTCTTTTGATTGCCTTGGGGGTTTTTTTCAAGACTATAGAGGTTTTACCGATGCATGTGCTTGTTTAAGTCGCGTTCCTTGTCTTTTCCATTTTAGGAGCGAACAGAGTCTGATGAAGGTAACTATCAGAAAATGCATATAAAGTAGAACCTATGATCTTGACTAACTCTTATGAGCATTGTTTGCACAGGGTTAGAGGGACACATACTGCCCTTAGGTAAAAAGTTCCAAAAAGCTTCCTTTACTGAGGGTATAATCTCTACAGGTGCTTCGGGTGTATTATTCACCTTTGAGGCCCATTGCTATATGTATATAGCTTTTAGAGATTACTTTGTATGTGATCTCTTTATTTGTTAATTTCATCGCCGTAACAGACACGGTTTTTCTAGTGGCTATTGCCCTCAGAATTAAGATTTTTACAGGTGTGTTGTCAAAGATTCATCAACTTCATCCCAAAATTAATTCTTTATTCGTCTAAAATAGGTAAAGCGTTCATCCGATAATTATTTTGATTCGTCCAAAAGAAAACTGACTTTTTCCCATTTCTAAGTGAAATATCTGTACTACGCCCGTACGCCTCTATCACATCGATGTCAATAGCGACCTTGCTAATGTATAAAAAAATTTTTTTCCTATAAATGTAACATTTTGTTATACTTTTTTATTTATGGAAATATACGTCATTTGGAAATAATGGTACAAATTTTTAAAGTCCATGATCATTTTTTTTAATGCTGCAAGGTGATTGTAAAATGCAATTTTTTACTCTAAAATATTGTAAGAGCCGTTTACCATCTATGGTAATGTTACACCAATTTTACAAAGAAAGGAAAGAATTTACAATCTTGCTATAAAAATTTCAAATTATGGGTGCTCTCATCCACTTCCCGTAAATTTTTACTTTCCTTTTTAAATCGCTCCATATATAGTAAGATTGTTTACGTGAAGCATCCTCCACGTAAATTTTTACCTGCTCTAAGTGAAATATCTGTACTACGCCCGTACGCCTCTATCACATCGATGTCAATAGCGACCTTGCTAATGTATAAAAAAACTTTTTTTCCTATAAATGTAACATTTTGTTATACTTTTTTATTTATGGAAATATACGTCATTTGGAAATAATGGTACAAATTTTTAAAGTCCATGATCATTTTTTTTAATGCTGCAAGGTGATTGTAAAATGCAATTTTTTACTCTAAAATATTGTAAGAGCCGTTTACCATCTATGGTAATGTTACACCAATTTTACAAAGAAAGGAAAGAATTTACAATCTTGCTATAAAAATTTCAAATTATGGGTGCTCTCATCCACTTCCCGTAAATTTTTACTTTCCTTTTTAAATCGCTCCATATATAGTAAGATTGTTTACGTGAAGCATCCTCCACGTAAATTTTTACCTGCTATTTGGGGACAATTACACAAAAATCCATTTCGAGCGGTACCAACCGCTCCTTATTAAGTAAGATAAAAAATTTACGGGAAGTGGATGAGAGCACCCTATATTGTGACTTAGCAAGGTCTCCAATGTAACCAAATGCAGTATAACCGTCTCAAAACGATAAACTGTCGAGAATCTGATAAGAAATATTTCAGCTACGCATTTCTGCATGTTGTTGCATGTACAGGGATTAAATATATCTACGCATGCCAAAAAATGAAGCTACCTGCACTGCTCTTTGCACTCATCATGTAATCCACACAACAGAAAAACCCTGTATCCTCGTACCTCTTTGACGTCTAATACAATGGATTTATTTACAAATACGATATATGCCACAGTTTTACAAAAAGAAAGGCTCCTTTTTCTTCTTGGGCTTTTCTCCCTCTGCAACCTCTTCCTCTTTCACTTCCACCCATTTTGATTCAACCACGGGCTTCTTGGCCTTTTCGACCTTTTCCTTTACTGCAGCTTGTTCAGAACTCTCGATCACTAGAGCAACAAACGAGTTAAACCCCGATCTATTCGTTTATCACATACTTGTCAACTTACAGCTATTGAGATATTCATCATCGATATCATCATGGTATTCACTTCCGTGCTTGTTATTCATCAAAACCATCTTAATCTCCTCTCTTAAGCTATCATCGATCTTTTCTCCATTTTCCACTCGCTCAATAATTTCCTCTAATAACCTGGTCTTGAGCTTCATCTTCTCCTTGTATTCTTTATAGTCCATTTTAAGCCAAATGAGGTGAAGGGCTTCAGAGCCAAAAACAACCCACATCAAGTACTCCATAAAATAAGGCATGTGTTGTTGTCTCTTGAAGTGATAGGCGGCAGATTCTAAGCCGTTGTATTCTTTGGGAGAAGAATGAATGAACCGTTGCTGAGCAGGGAATCTCGAGATGAACGAGGGTTTCAGTGCGCACGCTGGCCGAGCTTGGGCTATTAATCTAATTTGCGTGCTGTTTTGCTTGAACAAACGGGGGAATATACTAGATCTAGACATTGTATTATGTTGTGTTGTTATAATAAGCTTCCTCCTTCGAAAGTTTGCTGTTTGTATTGACGGGGTCTGTCTCGGTTTTGAAGGGCCGCCGCTGCGTCCTTAATGGGGACTGCTTTTTTATCAACACGATTCAAGCGCGTGTAAGGCAAATGAACGCGAAGCGCAAATTTTAACTTTTTTTGTACCTTGATCACAATGACAACAGAGGAAACCAAAGTAGTAGTCGAAACTGAAGCAGTGGAAATGACTGAAGCATTAGCTGAAGCCACCTCAATAAATGAAACTAAAGATACACCCTATTTACTACCCTCTGTATTACTTCCCCTAACAAAGTCATATGAATACTACACTGAAGTTCCAACTCTGCTGCAAGAGAATGTACCCAATAAACCCAATGAGCCCTGTGTATTGGGTGTGGATGAGGCAGGCAGAGGGCCTTGTCTTGGACCCATGGTGTATGCTGTGAGTTACTGTCCTCTCTCCCGACACGACGAATTTAAAAAGCTCGGATTTATGGACTCTAAAAAGCTGACAGAAGAGAGACGGGATCAGTTGGCAAAGGTGGTGCAGGCGAACAAGGATTGGATTGGGTGGGCAGTATACGTTATTTCACCTCGAGATATTTCCACAAACATGCTGAAAAGGTACTTGTAAAATTCTGAGCGTCAGCTTGGATTATATCGTATTAAAATGCTCCTTGTTAGACCTATATATAACCTCAATGAGATGGCGCACGATGCAACCATTAAACTTATTAGAAATGTATTGGATAAAAACATCAATTTAGAAGAGGTAAAGTACTATGTGGCAGATAGCTTGGATACTATAGATGTACTGACGATCATATCGCAGGTCTATGTAGATCCAGTTGGACCCTCAGCATCCTATAAAACCAAGTTACAATCGCATTTCCCAGGAATCGCTTTCACAATTGAACCCAAGGCTGATTCGATATATCCTATTGTAAGTGCAGCAAGTATTTGTGCCAAAGTAACTCGAGATCAGATTGTACAAAATTGGGTGTGGACAGAAAACGATATGGATGGGAAAGTGTCAAAGAACTTTGGATCAGGATACCCTGCCGACCCAAATACAGTAAAGTGGATGGACGAGAATGAGGATGACTTTTTTGGGTTCCCCAGTATCATGCGTTTTAGTTGGAAAACCATCTCCACTCGCATGCAACAAACAAGAAATATAGAATGGTCCGAAGACGAGGATGGTGATCCGAATCCAGCAACATTGCGTGCTAAAAAGCAGCTCAAAGAAAAAGAAGAACTTAGAGAAAAGAAGAGAAGGAGGGCATTGAAATATAATCATCATAGAAAGGGAAAAGTCAATGCTTTACTCAGTCTAGATACCACCACTTCGATTATATAATAAAAAGTATCAGGATCAAACAGTATTGAGTTGACAATTCCCGAAGGAATTTAAATGTTCACGTATGAGTGAATGAATATTTATTAACACTTGTATGTATTAATAATGCGATGCTAATGCAAGAATGAAATGATGATAAAAATGAGAAAAGAAAAATGAAGTATGAAAGGGGTTAAGCTATAAAGTTACCCCACTAGTACGCATGTAACACGAAATTAATGCTTTAGTAACCATATCTCTCGGTACGGTGGTAGTTGTCATTTCTGTAGTAGTTGTTGTATTCTCTCTCGCTGTCATCACGATAATCAGCGTTGATTTCGTAGTTGCTGTTATCCTCCCAGTCATAATTGACTTCTTGGTTACTCTCGTAATCAAAGCGGTTGTTCTCTTCACGGTTGCTGTCATCAACATAATAATTGTTCATTTCACGGTTGCGTTCAATATCCCAATCATTGAGTTCGCGGTAGCTCTCGTCATTGTAATCAAAATTAGCCTCTTGATTACTGTAGTCCTCGTCGTTCATGTTGTACTCGTAATCTCCATCATAGTCCAAGCGGTTGTTCTCCTCACGGTCATTATAATAATCCGTGGGATATCCAGAGTATCTAGATCTATCGTATCCAGATTCACCATAGTAATCATTGTAGTCATTACCAGAGTAGTACTCATCGTAGTCGTTGTAGTCGTCACCCTCATAGCCAGAGTAGTATTCATTGTCGTAGTCTTCATCACCGTAATACTCACCGTTGTAGTTTCTGTAACGACGCTTTTGTACAAGCTTGTTCATGTTGGTTCCAGTAGGGTTGGTATGCTCAGCATCGATGTGCTCAACGCCATTGGAGTTAAGAGGAGCAGCAGAAACAAGAGCAGCGCAGGCAGCCAAAGAGAGAATAGAGAAAAGCTTCATTTTAAGTTATTGAGTTGTAGAAAGTATTGATGATAATAATGAAGAAAAAAAAAACCGTGAAATCAACTCTCTCTTTATATACTTTCTTCAAAATCATCATCATTACCTTACTCTGATGATATCAAATAGTTCAGATGATTGTAAATACGCAATTACTTTGATTCTATTGTTCTATGAATTACCATTGTTCGTTACAGTGAGTGTGATCTTGTAACTTCTCCTATGTTTTAGTCTCAGTGTTTCATTTTATCCTCAAGACTCCTATCCTACGCGCATTGCGTGTACAAATTGAAGCATTAAAGAGATTCCCCCCTTTTACTTACGTAATGTGCAGTATCAGATCTAAATTTTAGAATTTACTCTCGAGTATTATCCTCTACTAGGTAATTGTCTCTGAAATACAGAAATCGATACCTGTTATAGCACGGGATCTCTGTATATATACATTGCTTTGGGATCGATCCATAATAGTCACCCAGAAAGCTACCTTGCTCATGTAAATTTGGCATGCTCAATATAGCAATGTCAGTCTATACTTTTCCAAACAGAGACAGGTCGGCTACAATTGGCGAGCTCAAATACATACGCAGGTATGCTGAAGAAACAAGTACTGCAATTGCAATCCTATGGTAGTGTTTACCAATTTAATCAGGTGTAATTAATGATACATATATGCCACAGTAGTTGATTATACAATTTGAATATTGATTGTTCATACCACTGTAGTAGACGAAATGTAGGTGTTCGATATAGTTATATGCATACTTCTAAGATAGGAGATCAACCAAAGAGCTACATACATACGTGACATACCCGGTCCCTATGTAGATGACAAAATGAATATAGCATTAGTAGCAGCAAATGAAGACTGCTTGGTAACAGTTAATCAACCCCTCAAAATAGCATCAACAGATATTATATAATGCAATAAAATTTAGTACGTCCAGACAAAAACCTGCTCGCGATGATATATGCTTTATCTACAAATCAGGCGCAAGTAGCAACAATTTGGTATTCTACATAGTCTGCCTCAATTATATATCTTGCAGTGCCTGTTCCTCCAAAGCCAGACGATACATAAGCGCATGTATGAACTGCACTTTTGCTCCGCTCTACAAGCTCTTACATCTTCTGGTCCTAACAATATAGACAGGAGGTGTTGTGATCATTGCAAAACCCGTACTAATTTGATGCAAGTGTCATTAGACAGATCTTCTGCACTACTTATTGTCCGCTCTATAAACAGAAAGTACGTATTTTTAATCTCTCAAACTGTTGCTCAATTCTTCTGCGCGCAAGTTGCAAATCTTATCAATGCGAATACTCGTGGTACATTTTGATTACATGATCGAAATAGCCATTCGTGCTATTTACATACTGTAGATCAGGTTGCTTAAGTTCCTTACTTCTAATCATCTTATTGTGCAGCCAATAATTTGCTTGATTCGAGTGCTTTCCATAATTTTAAATCTAACTAATCCATTAATTATCTCGCCTCCTCTGTAGAGCCAGAAAGACATCATTATCACTTTTTATGCACGCAAAATTAAAACTTTTCGACTATGCATATGTACATATCATACGTATGTCGGGACTGTGTAAATTTAATTTCACGTATCATTGTTCAATGTAATATTATTTCTTTTCACTAGTATTATTACATCCAAAATCGTTGCCAATACATTCACGTAGTATGCAAGAAAATTTACATATTATTTATTGAAAATAGTGTAGATCTATTCCATCTGTGGTTAGCAAATACATATGTAGCAAGGGCTAGAGATTTGCAGAAAGAAATTTTATATGAGTCGCAGTTTACAATCGCATGAATGTCAGAGAGAGTATATATTGACAAACAAACTACGTAATCGGTTTCTATCAAGAATAAGTGTCTGAATACACTGATATAATGAATCCATCTCACTGTGAAAGGAGCTACTTGAGTCTTCCAATGGCAAGTATCAGACATATATATCATTGTCTCACTCTTTATTGTGTTAAATTCTTTCGAAGTTTCTAATCTTAATAACTGACTTGAATCAAAATTTCTTTCTGGACACCCTTTCTCTTCTTCTTGAACCAAAAACACTAACGATCGAGACACACTAGTAGGCTGAAAATGGTAAGCACTGCACCAATTATTTTTTAATTGGCGACGATCGAAGGATCGGACCGGATGGTCACAAATTGACAGTCAACTTCTGCTCGCCCACACAGGAGGTGCGTCAAATCGAATTTGACTATAACCTTATTGTGCTTCTTTCCCTTTTTATTATTTCTCTTATCGGTTGTCAAATACTCAACATGGTACTCACTCGAAGCTCTTCCTCAAGATCTGCTGTCAAGACGGAAAAACAACCTGAAAGACGTCCTTTGGCAGATGTCATTAAGCGATGTGTTTCTGATGTCTCTGCTTTTGCTGCCGATGACGACGATGACTTTCAAGAGTCTGCCAGTGTTGTCAAGCCCACAATTCAAAAACAACCCATGAGAGCTACACGCAGTGCAAAGAAAAGAAAAGTAAATGACGTTGACATCAAAGAATCAAGTCCCTCTGTCGTTTCTGAAGATACAAAGGACGGTTGGTCGTGCGCAGCAACACCTGAATCTTCAAGTTCATCGATCTCCAACGATATCTCTGGCGCTCAAAAAGAAGATGTTAAAGGAAAAACTAAGGATAAAACAGATATTAATGTCATGGCTGATGATACAGAGGACGACGAGCTCATGGAAGAGTCTGATGACGAGCTTGATTTTTCCGCAGCACCTACTTCAAGTCCTGCTGTTCCTTTACCGGAGTTTAGAATAGGGGAGAGTCAAAGCCCACAAAACGAGAGCAATGCAGATGGTGATGAGGAGCACTCCGATAATAGCGATGCTGAAGCTGAGGATAGTGGCGATGACCACTCCAGTGGTAGTGACAGTAGTAGTGAGGAAGAGACGCTTGCTTCTGCTACACGAAATAGACGCCAACGTATGACTGAAGCTCAGCGCGCCCGCCGAGGATTGAATCAACGAATGCAAAATGTAAGTTTTTAGACAATTCGCGTACTTGATTTCTCTTTTTTGACGTGTTTACGTGTTTGTGAAACGTAGTACAAGAGATCGCAGCTGCGTATCCTGGAACATCATCCTGAGTTGGATCACGTCTGGACCGACATCGAGCAAATAAAGGAGGAACCTGTTGTACCTATAGAGCAACCCAAGGACCTTACTTTGAACTTATTGCCTTTCCAAAGATATGGTGTCGGCTGGATGATTCAGCAAGAATCAGCCGCAACTGTAAGTTTACTGTAATATATAAAATTGATACTGTAGAGAATCTAATCCGCCTTGTGTACAAATAGTTCAGAGGAGGTGTCTTGGCTGTAATATTTCAAGTAAATAATACTTCATTAATTCTGTACTAATGCGTGTTTATTATAGGATGAAATGGGTATGGGAAAGACGATTCAAACCATCGCGTTATTGTTGAGTGACAAGAAAAAACCCAATCTGGTAATCGCTCCCACGGTTGCTATTATGCAATGGAAGAGTGAAATTGAAAATCATACGAATAACAAGCTGTCTGTCCATGTTTACCACGGTGCCTCAAGAATCGAAAACATGACTACGCTCAAGAAATTTGATGTGGTATTGTCAACTTGTGAGTATAACCTCGAGCTCTTGTAATCGAGCATAGGTGCTAAGCAAAATAATTCTACCCTCGTTTAGATTCTATTATTGAAACCGCCTTTAGACGCCAAGAGTATGGTTTCAAGAGAAAGAACGAAGAGGGACAGACCACTCTTGTTAAAGCGCAGTCTCCTTTACACAAAGTGCACTGGCATCGCATCATTCTAGACGAAGCTCATAATATTAAAGACAGATCCAGTAACACAGCTCGTTCAGTGGTACGTAATATATTCTATGCCATCCACAACATATTTTAATACATGGCTGATTTATTTTTATATTCAGTTCAACTTGAATGCTAATTTCAGATGGTCACTTACCGGTACTCCTTTACAAAATCGAGTTGGAGAATTGTATTCTCTGATTCGTTTCATGCAAGCAGGTAAATGTTGTTTACTTTCAAAAGTTGAAAAGTTGAAATTCTTATATACCGTATCGCTGCTTAGATCCTTTTGCCTACTATTACTGTAAAAACTGTGATTGCAAAGAATTGACATGGAGATTTTCTGACAAGAAAACCTGTGATACTTGTCACCATAGACCCATGGAGTAAGTCTTGTCTATTGCGGATATTCATTAACAGTAACTTATGCCTTTGCTCTCCTTATAGTCATTCTTGCTGGTGGAATAACGAGGTGTTGAAGCCAATCCAAATGCACGGCTATGTAGGTGACGGTAAAATTGCTATGCACAAGTTAAGACTGCTCTTGGACAAGATTATGTTGAGAAGAACAAAGGTGGAATGTGCTGATGACCTCGGTCTGCCTCCTCGTACTGTTCTCGTCCGTCGTGACATGTTTAGCGAAGAGGAAGAGGACATGTATACATCTCTCTACTCTGATGTTGCTCGCACTTTCACAACATATGTTGAAGAAGGTACCGTGCTGAACAATTACGCTAATATCTTTGAACTGTTGACCAAGATGCGTCAATGTGCCGATCATCCCGATTTGGTGACAAAGAAGACTACTGATAACAAGCAATTGGTTTGCATGCTCTGTAATGACCCACCCGAGGTATTTCTCAAAGAAATATATCATATATTCATGTGCTAACTTTTATTGTAACAGGATGCTGTCGCTGCTGCATGTAAACATGTCTTCTGTAGAGAGGTATGTATTTTTATTGATTGTGTTGAAGGTTTTAAATGACGAAGCTTATGTTTGTATTTCTATTCATTTAATAGTGTTGCGTACAGTATTACAAGAGCTTTGATGACTGTATTGAAGGAAACGCTCCTCGATGTCCCTCCTGCTTTGCTGAGTTTAGTGTTGATTTGACTCAAGACGGAATGGAAGTTGACCGGGGCGTAGGATCTAGTGGCAACTATTCCAAGTCTAGTATCATCAATCGTATTGACATGGATAAATGGAGAAGTTCCACCAAAATTGAGGCACTTGTCGAGGAGCTTTCCAATTTGAGACGCGAAGATAAGACTATCAAAAGGTAATCAAGAAATTCCTGAAACGGAATGATTCTGTGTTGACTAAATAGTTTATAGTATTGTATTTTCTCAATATGTCAATTTCCTTGATTTGATTTATTGGAGACTTTCCCGTGCTGGCTACCGTTGTATCAGACTTGATGGAACCATGTCACCTGCCCAACGTCAACTTGCCATTGAACAGTAAAGTATTCTTCGATTTCACGATCACCCGTACAGATGTATTAATTATATTTTAGTTTCAACACGAATCCCGCGATTACAGTGTTTCTTATTAGTTTGAAAGCCGGTGGTGTTGCTTTAAATCTGACTGAGGCTAGTCGTGTATTCATTTGGTAAGTGATCCTTATTCGTTGGATTAAAATTGGTACTTGCATTTCTAATCGTAAATTATTTTCTTTATAGTGATCCTTGGTGGAATCCCGTAAGTAGCATAAGTAACACATTGCTGTATGTATAGTCTCGCTAATCGTTGCATCAATTAACTTTCGTCTTATCATAAAATCAGGCTGCTGAATGTAAGTGCACAAGAGATAATTATCAAGTGTTTCATACTAATCTCTCTTCTTTTTATGTGTAGTACAAGTAATGTGTCAATTATTACGATTTGAAAAATATCAGTGGATGTCAAATACTGACTAAATATACAATTTATAGGCTATGGACCGTATTCATCGACTTGGTCAATATAGACCTATCAGAATCACAAGATTAGTCATTGAAAATAGTATTGAAAGCCGTATTATTCAACTGCAGGAAAAGAAGACAGCATTAGTTGAAAGTCATAATATTAAAGACAGATCCAGTAACACAGCTCGTTCAGTGGTACGTAATATATTCTATGCCATCCACAACATATTTTAATACATGGCTGATTTATTTTTATATTCAGTTCAACTTGAATGCTAATTTCAGATGGTCACTTACCGGTACTCCTTTACAAAATCGAGTTGGAGAATTGTATTCTCTACACATTGCTGTATGTATAGTCTCGCTAATCGTTGCATCAATTAACTTTCGTCTTATCATAAAATCAGGCTGCTGAATGTAAGTGCACAAGAGATAATTATCAAGTGTTTCATACTAATCTCTCTTCTTTTTATGTGTAGTACAAGTAATGTGTCAATTATTACGATTTGAAAAATATCAGTGGATGTCAAATACTGACTAAATATACAATTTATAGGCTATGGACCGTATTCATCGACTTGGTCAATATAGACCTATCAGAATCACAAGATTAGTCATTGAAAATAGTATTGAAAGCCGTATTATTCAACTGCAGGAAAAGAAGACAGCATTAGTTGAAAGTACAGTTGGTAAGTGATTAATCACAGTCTTTTGCACTCTTTGTTTCTGAATATATACAATTCATTTTCTAGAGAAAAATACGAATGCCCTGGACAAATTGACAGTGGAGGATCTGAGATTCTTATTTGTTATGTAAATACTATTGAGTTTAACTCTAAATACCAAAAAGCCTTTTCACAAACGATCATTACTTTTTACGATTTGTTTCTTTTCATTATTTTAAATTAACCCTTTTGGCTGCTCAATTAAAAAAAAAAATAAAATGTACTGCCCAATGATTAATGTTCTTTTCTTTTATGCTCT
Organism: Mucor irregularis B50; assembly: GCA_000587855.1. Classification (NCBI taxonomy): domain Eukaryota; kingdom Fungi; phylum Mucoromycota; class Mucoromycetes; order Mucorales; family Mucoraceae; genus Mucor; species Mucor irregularis. The sequence goes on from AZYI01000208.1 coordinate 121,062, forward strand.
CACTGCAATAGTTTTCTTCAACGAGGAAACTGCGTATCAAGATTTAGTGATTAAGCTCTTTTTCATTGTTACGCAGCCGATAATTAAAAGACAGATTTGTACACCTCTTTTCATTTTGAAAATATTTTTTTCCAAGTTTGTTCAAGGTACTATGGAATCAACAGACATCAGTATTGATGTGATTGAGAAGATCACAAAGGCAACAGTGCTAGCATTCGAAAAGTTGAAAGAAGTTGAAAAAGGTATCGAATCCAGCGCCATGATCTAACGTTTGACCAGTGATTTAACACGTCTGCTAAATTGTACAGATTCAAAAGCTAAATCGAAACGAATTAGATCACTTGAATACAACCTAGAGACCGTCCAAAACAACAACTCAATTTTAACGGTACAGTTGGAAAATGCAGAAGAAAAAAATGTGGAACTTCTTGAAGAAAATGCAAAGTTAAAAGAAGCTGTGGCTGATATGGAAATCGAACTAACACGTACAGAAGGTGTGTTGAAAGACGAAATAAACTTTGAAAAGAATACAGTAAGTATTCCAAAAAGCTAAAGGTCGTGATATAGTCTTCTCTAAAAGTTGTTGCTATCATTAGGCAGAAACACTAAAAGCCGAGTGCGAAGAGTTAAAGGCCGCGACGAAACTAAAAGATGAATTATGTATTAAGCAAAGAGAGGAAATAGACAATTTAAGCGTTGAAAACGCTAAATACAAGAAAATTACCAAGAAGTACGCGAAAACAATTAACGCAGTTTCACCGCAAGCAGTGAATAATATTCGCTTCGTGAAAAAGTTCCCTATACTGGAGTCAAAATGCAATAGTTTAATTGAAAAGCTAGAGCAGACAGAAAAAGAAAGAGATAGTCTGCTGTCAAAGATAATTGCAGGATCAAAGCGACCAGCACCTTCAGCAAATTTTTCTTCGAATATGGATCGAAACGCGCAATTAATGCAACAATTTTCACCAACTGCTCGTGCTGCTGCTCGTCATCAACAACCACCATTACAACAGTTTATACCCCGTCAACAACAATTTTATGTACATAGTAACAGTAGTAACAATACCTCTCCAACCCCCTCTTCTTCTCCTTCACCAGCCGATGCTAAAAAGCAAAAAATATAACTTTTCGCCCTTATGTAAATATTTATTGACTATAAATAACCTTTTGCCAGTATTACAGTCCTTCCACCCCCAATTTACCACTGATAATTTGAAAACTTTGCCCACCTTTGCGAATAATTTTGGCGTGGCTCTAAAGAGTGGAATCAACTGGGATTTGTTTAGGAATGACAACATCCAAAAAAATAATCTGTGTGGATAGACTCCCTTTCTATTTTATTGTTAAAAACGTCATCTTTAAAAGTTAAAATGATCAGTTCTTACCTTCACCAATGAATATCTTTACTTTATCAACATGCACGGCATATTCGTGATTCTTTAATTGTGTATATGTTTGCAAAGTTTGCAATGTAAATCATTTTTTCTCCTCTGACCTGAATTCATCCTTAAATATTGAATTTCACAGCAAAATAGAAATGTGTACCCATCCGTCGATGAAAATTCCTAAATTAGTACCATTACAACTTACCTGAAGTTAAATGTCATCTTTTGTTGAAGACATATGTTCAGGGCAAAATGAAAAGTCGTTTCATTATTCATGGTATACCGCTACCCGGTGTGTCTCATAACCGAGAACCAATCTTATTGCACCATTTTAAGGAAGTGTAAGTCGTTTTCTGAAGTTTCGGACCGTGTTCTCTCTCCATCTGCAGATTTGAAACTATGTTGCGGGGAGAAACGGTTCGGGAAATAGAAATTGTAAGCAATTTAAAAAGGTTGCTGTTTCCTGCACATTATATTCCTTCTTCCTCTTTTTGCTTACATTTAAAAATTATTTATTACTGTCCTTCGCTATGTCACAACAAACTAACCCCACACTTCACCGCGCTCCCGCATCTGTTCGCAAGATGTTGCAAATCGTGTCTGATCCTGTTATCTTTTCAGGAATAGCAGCTGTAACTGCTTTAGTCGGACTTGGTACTTGGTATTATTATTCTACAAAGCGTAAGCTTCTATAAGTTTATAAAATATTTTTGTATGGTATGTTAACATAAGGCTTGTGCAGGTCCTACACGCGTCCTTGATCAACACACGATTAAGCATTTCAAATTGGTAGACAAAAAACCCATTAGCCACAACACTAATATGTAAAGCTATATGAGGAAAGCGTATTTATGCGAAAGAAAAAAGAGTTCTAAGTCCTATTTAAATATAGTTATCGTTTCGCTCTTCCCAACAAGGACGATATTTTGGGCTTACCTATCGGCCAACACGTTACATTGATTGCCAACATCAACGGTAAGGAAGTATCTAGAAGTTATACACCTACTAGCAGTGACGAAGACAAGGGCTTTTTTGAGTTGGTCGTTAAGGTAGGTACATAATCAACGGGATAGAGGGAAAGGTTTTTTATTGACACATCATATCATGTCAGACCTATCCCGATGGCGCCTTATCTCAGCATTTGCACAAGATGAATATTGGCGATAAAATTGGCGTTCGTGGACCCAAGGGTGCATTCATCTACACCCCTAATATGGCTAAGGAGATTGGTATGGTTGCTGGTGGTACTGGAATCACTCCTATGTTGCAGGTAAGTCCATTACAGAGAGTGTGTTATATGCATTGTAAACTAAAAGGGTAAAACGTTAGATTATTCGTGCTATTTTACGTAATCCCAAGGATAAGACAAAAATTAAACTCATCTTTGGTAATGTAACCAAGAATGATATTTTATTGGAAAAAGAATTGGAGGAATTAGTGCAAAAGCATCCTGAACAATTTGAGGTGTATCACGTCTTAAACGAAGCTCCCGATGATTCTTGGACCCAAGGTATTGGTTTCATTACCAAGCAAATCTTGGAGGAACATTTACCAAAGCCTGCAAGCGATATCAAAATCTGCGTTTGCGGTCCTCCTCCATTGGTGAAAGCTGTCACTAACGTAAGTACAATGAGCTACTTATACTTTTGATCAGATTTGGATTCTAAATGATTGTTCGTAGGCAACAACTGAATTGGGCTTCCAAGCCCCCAGAACCGTTAGTAAACTTGAAGATCAAGTATTTAAGTTTTAATAGATACAGTTTTATACTTTTAAACCAGGCAATAGTAGTTTTTTCTGGACGAATAAAAACTAAATATTTATACTTCTACCAACTGCACAGTTTTATCAGTCCAGACAGCTTTTGAGGTAGTACATTATACTTCATCTTTAAGTGTCCGCTTCATGCAACCATGGTTGGATTAATCATCCGTTTGTTTGTTCCTGAACCTATGAAGTATGATTGAAAGTACTCGCATTTGTTCATTGGTGTGTGTAAAGTTTTCACTTTTTTTTATTTGATGTTTATAAAATGATTAATAATATAAAATGAGGCAATGAAGAGAATGGATAAAAGCGTAAATGAAGGATGAATAGATATTTGACAAAATGTAATACAGGGTTTAGATAGCCAAGTCGCTGACTTGTCTTTCAACAAAGATTTCAGTTCCGTGAGAAGGAACGCCATCGTATAAGACGTAAAGAACACCAGCACCGGGAGGATAAATGGCAGCATGAGGAGGAGCAGTGATCTTGAGAGTTTGAAGGTCTTCAGAAACTTCGTGGTTTAAAAAGACATAACGTTGAGACATATGCATTGAATGTGTACTGAAACCAGTACGGAGTAAGCCTACACGAATCTTGCTGGCAGCATCAGCATCAGCCAAACCGTCCAAATTCAGAAGGATTTCAAAAGTCTCGTCATAGGTAACGACTTTAGGAACATGAGAAATAAGAGGGCGAGTGGCAGTCTTGAAAAGGTAGGGGGGAGAGAAATATTCGACACGGAATTCAGTGGGATATTCAGCATTGATATCAGGAGGATCCACGTTGTTAGAGCCAGCAATCCAAATACGACCATCAGGCAAGGTAAGTGCCACAGAGTGGTACATACGAGCAATATCTGTGGAGGCAAGGTTTTGGGTCCAACGCTTGTTTGGAGGGGCATCGGGTGTATAAATAAGAGGGTCAAAAGTGGGATCATGATTACGGCCATTATAGCCAGCCCAACCACGTTGACAGCCATTGACCCAGAGTAAATTGCCATCGGCCATAATCAAACCATCAGGCATTAAACGCTTGTGTACAAAGGTTTCCATCTTCCACTGAGGATCTTTGTCGCCCAAGTTAATACGACCACAAGTATCATCAGCAGTTGCAAAGTTTTTCATACGCTCAGAACCACCACAGATCAAAATCTCGACGTTATAGTTATTCTTGGGATCTAAGGGTAACATAATAGCGCCACCAGTCAAAGGATAAGAACGAGGATTACCAGGGATCTTGGGTAACTCCTTGACGACCTTTTGGTTCTTGTAATCATAAATAATAGATTTCTTGTTCGCGAAAATAAATAAGTTGCCATCAGGTAAAGTAAAGACAAAAGGATAAAGATTATAAGGCATAGTTTCATTTAAAAACTTGAAGTTGACTTCGCCTTCAGGTCTTGGGGGCCAAAATTCATAGGAGGGAACATTGATTTCAGCACGATTGACAGCTGTACCCTTGAGAGATCCACCAATAATAAACAAATCACCTTCTGGCAATTGCTCAACGGTAGGATACCATCTGTTTTGGGTCATCTTTCCAGTTTTGTATTCGTTCCAAAGACAAGTGTTGTCGGTACAAGGTGTAAAGTGACGAATAGATTGCCATCCAGGCTCTGCTTTCCAATCTCTGCCTCGCTTTTCACCACCACCAGTGCTGATGAAACTACCGTTAGCCAAAAATCCACCAGCTGAACAGAAAGTGTTGGTTTCAAGTGGAAGAGGACGATAAGTATTGGTGTCTATGTCGTATTGAACTGAAAATGCACTCTGTCCAGAATCAAATTGTGCCTCGTTCCACTCAGCTTTATCGATGATTAAAATAGTCTTTTCACTATACGCAAAGGGAACAAAATTAAAACGTTATTCATATAAGGACTCTAAATGTTTCTATTTTACTTTAAAAGAGTGGCATGCATAGCAGCTACACCTGTTCTACCAATTGCCTCCATTTTACCAGATTTTGCAAATGGAGAGATGATATTTTGACTGTCAGGCCAATGGAATGGTGAGTCATTTTGAGCGGTTACTGAACTCGCTAAATGCTGATAGCCGTTATTATAGAAACCAAAAGCTGCTTTCATGGGGAGGTGTGAATAGAACGAAGAAAGTAAAGAAGAAGAGATAAGAGAGAGCTTCTCCAGAAAACTACTTTTTAAATCTACTGCGAGGCTGAGGTGTGGCAGCAAAAAAAGAGAAAAAGGAAATATCGGAAAACAATCGAAAGTGAGGTGACATTTTTTTGGCTATTTTAAACTTAGACTTTATTTATAAAACCCCAATATGAGCACATGGTAACTTTGTAGTACCGCTTTGCCCGGGGCAGTTCGCTTTGTATATGGAGAATCTTGCTGGCAGCATCAGCATCAGCCAAACCGTCCAAATTCAGAAGGATTTCAAAAGTCTCGTCATAGGTAACGACTTTAGGAACATGAGAAATAAGAGGGCGAGTGGCAGTCTTGAAAAGGTAGGGGGGAGAGAAATATTCGACACGGAATTCAGTGGGATATTCAGCATTGATATCAGGAGGATCCACGTTGTTAGAGCCAGCAATCCAAATACGTACACACTAAGAGAGAGCTTCTCCAGAAAACTACTTTTTAAATCTACTGCGAGGCTGAGGTGTGGCAGCAAAAAAAGAGAAAAAGGAAATATCGGAAAACAATCGAAAGTGAGGTGACATTTTTTTGGCTATTTTAAACTTAGACTTTATTTATAAAACCCCAATATGAGCACATGGTAACTTTGTAGTACCGCTTTGCCCGGGGCAGTTCGCTTTGTATATGGAGATTAATGGGTGTGGTGGTGAAAGTGGAGGTAGTAGGGTGAAAAAGCTTTCTATCTAATGAGGGGAAGAGGGGGAGGTTAAACTTAATCATGATAACTGGTAGGCTAAGACTTGTTACGGCGGCTTTGGGATCATGCTTACTTCAACCTGGGCGGGTACCGCAATTATTCATATTCTGTTCAAACTCGCACCAAGCAACCTACAACACCGATAGTAGCATTACAAAACCCTTAAGAGCAAGCAACAGAGTTGCGGGAATTGAATTCAGGATCTTCAGTATTGTGGTCCAATTGTTGACGACTGAGCTAGGGGCTGGTGCCCCCATTTTTTTGGCTACAGTGTTTCTACTTCAAATTCAGAAGATGTTGGTTGTTTTTTAATTTTCAGAAATATGGCTTACCTTTTTTGGATAAAACCAATGCGGAAATTAGACACATTCTGCATAAAATTTAGAGCTTTTGCTAGAGTACATGAACTGAAGTAGGAATATAGTGATGGTAATTAGCATCTTTCAAACTTATCAAGACAGAATGATTATATTGTACTCCAAAGAGCCACACTTTTCGTTGAACGCAATGCTACCAAAGTTTAAAGTATCCCCCGTGGTCGTAGATAACAATGGTGTAGGAGGTAAATACGATGATCAGTATTTTGACGAAACCACACAGTACGTTTTGTCAAAATATATTTTCTTTCCTTTCATATAGCATATGGTTATCATTAGAACGAAAAAAAAGCTGAATTCTTTGAGAGGCACGAACATAAGAGCCTCAAGTGCCAAGATTGCGACTAAAAAAATAAAGTAGAAATAACATGAATAGATGTTGTTGACCAGAAAATAAAAGGTCCAAGCAGGGGCACTCTTCCAAGAAAATTAAAAGTTGACATCTTCGCCAATAAAGGTAAACAGCTTCAACTTTCAACCGCCATTTTATTTTGTGTACAAGTGAGCCCAGTTTTTCTAATGACCAAGTTCAGATGATGTTTCTTTTAACAAATGGCTTCCATCATTTCACTAGTTAACGCAGGCCAAGTAAACGATCTACGATTCTATGAGTATATGCTTACATGGATATTGATCTCTTCAAGCTAACTTGTGATAAATCGCTGCATGTGACCACGAAATAATAAAGCGCTTTCATCAATCTTTTGATCAGCTTCTGATCCGTTTTCTTTTCGTTTTGATATCGACAACTTCAATGTTCAAGTCTATTATTAAGAAAAAGAAAGCGTCAATTTTCAGTGATACAAGCCAGACCGAAGAAGTAAATGATGCATTCGAAGGTAAGAATTTTTTTTATGTATGTTCATCATCATACCTTTGTAACACGGCTGTATTGCTAGATGTGACATGTAAAGATTGTCAAGAGCAGGGTCATGCGAGCAAGAATCATTATAAATGTAAACTTTACAAAGAAATCACTGCTGACGATGGTAATAACAGCTTC